>JAGKQL010005715.1:0-10882 GCA_018398635.1 Cyprinodon brontotheroides
CGGTTGCAGAGGCTCTGGCGCTGGGGTGGTCACATTGCGAGTATCTGGAAGAAGCTCTGATCGTTGCAGAGGCAATGCGCGGGCGGGGGGTGGTCGCGCACAGAGACGGGTTTTACGGTTGTGGTGAGGCAATGCGCCGGGGGTGGCTGCCACAGAGACTGGTTTGATCTGGTTAGACAGGCAATGCGCTGGGGTGGTCAGCATTAAGAGACGGCTTGACGGTTGCAGAGGCTCTGCGCTGCAGTCATTGCACAAGGCAGGTCTTTGCTTGATTGCAAGCAGAGGCTCAAGGCCAGAAGCATAAATTAGCTACCTTGAGGGTCCAGTAGTTTGAAATCCTCGCCAACAATATGCAGGCAGATGTTTGACAGACTTTATACTTTTGGCAATTATTTCTCAAAATACAAAACTATTTGGAAAATGTTCACTGATTGAGACGTTGGACCTATTTTAGTTCTGTTCATTTTTTTTTATATATATATTTTTTTTTATCTTCTAGCTCCTGTATGAATTATATTGACTCATAGATAATGCTTTTAGATGTTAATGTTTTGTTTACATGTTTTAAGACGAGTAGAACAACCTATAACTTCCCTGTGCGTCGCCATTGCTCTTTGAAATGATGCCAGTTGTTGTCAGAACTCCGTTACCCAGACTGCTGTGCTTCTGCAAAACACTGCATGAGGCAACCTAAGCTTGCTTTCTTTTGAAAATGATGATGTGGTTTAAATTCTGTTAGTCTTGGCTGTTGCTAAAGCCAGTCAGATCAGTCAGTTGGCATGGATCCTACTAAGGCATGTAAGTTCATACTAACCTCCAGCTCATATGCATGAGAATGCTTCTCACCTCCCATCAACAGGAAAAACTCACCGTTTACAGGAAAACTTGTAAGTTGCTGATGTTAAAAAGTTTCCCTTCTTTTGCAGCTGGAAAAGACGGTAAACAGGATGTAGGGGGGGCCGCTGATAAAGACGCTACACTACAGAAAAAGGTGAGTCTGGTTGAGCCTCAGAACTTAATGAATAAAGGCTAAAATAACAGAAATGTGTTTTTAATTTCAACCAGAGTGAAAGTCCAAAACGGGAACTGCGAAGAATTTTCAGCAAACCTAAAGAAGAAATGGACATCGGGGAAGAGCTCGGCGTGGGAGACGTCGATGATCTGGAAGGTGAGATTATTGTTCTTTTTGTTTTGTTTCTACACTAGAAAATCGGATCCTTTATTTTTGAATGATTCCCATCAAACAGGAGAGCTACCGTGTCTAAACCAACCACTTATACCTGCTTCATATTATACTTTTAGAGGATTTCACTTTAAAATTACTTAGTTTAGGACAAGTTCATTCTGTAAACAAGCTATTTTTCTTTAAAACTTTGTTTCCAATAGCAACTGACTAACAGAAAACTGATAGTTTATAATACAAGAGTGACAGTTGGTGCAGAATGAGGAAAATCATGATTTGATCTAAAAGCTGGTTTGATGTGGGGCTGACTGTTCTTTTCTGTCCACCATCAGCAGGAAAAGTCGCTCAGTTGCAGTAAAAGAGTTTAAATAAAATGAAAGCACTTCAGCTTTTAAACACGACATCTAACTTCTTTAGAGTGGATTGAAAGGGTGTAGAAGCACCCATGGCTGAGGGGGGGGTTTGATTCGAGATGAACTCTTAATAAACATAATTGATTCCTAACATAGAATGTCTTGTTTATATGGTGCAGATGGATCAGACTGGGATTCTACCAGTATTCCCAGTAAGGGGGCCTTGCCTGGGTCCCCTGAGCTCAAAGGGTTTCAGGAAGATGCTAATTCTTCTGGTAGCGAACAGATTGAAGATGCTGCTCCTGCCGGCACACCAACCCAGTCCGGCTCCACAGCCCCGACCTCGTGCGAGGGATGAGGATCCCTCAAGAAACCGGACAGCGAGGAAGGTGCGTGAAATTTTTATCGCTTGTTGCGTTTCTTGGCGTCTTAAACTATAGATTTTTGTTCTTTTATTTTATTTTTCCTGCAAACAGAATCAGATTCAGAGCCAGAGAAAACGACAGGCTCTCAAAAGAAGTCTTTGTCTGACAATCAGTTGCAAAATGTTGCTGAGCATCTGGCAGGTCTGGTTCACTAAGGCTTCTATAGATGACCTGTATGTCTTCACATGCCTGCTATTCTGGCTGCTGACTCTGATCTTCCTCCAGGTTCTGCAGAGCTCTCAGTGACGACAGGAAATACTGAAAGAGGCTTAGACTTTGAAGACCAACAAGTAAAGGTGAGAAATGTTGACTCTGCCTTCTAGTCTCCAGCTCAACTACATCGGTCTAAAAATACACCAGATATCCTCACTTTGGTTCCAATAAGTCCTACCTTTGAATATCTTGATCTAAATTGGCTAAACTAAAAATATCATTCAGGTTTTGGCTTTCAATAGAAGCAAAATCTAACCACTGTCTTTCTCAAATGTCTTGGCTTTCTTCCCATTTTAAAGTCTGCATCCATGAAGGGTCCCTTAGTCACTGGCAGAAGTTACACATGTCTAATATGTGATAAGCTAAGCGGCTGTAATGCATCGCTGTAAACTGTAGGACAAATGATTTTTGATTTCATTATTTAATCAGTTTCCTTCACAAACAGCTTAAGCTTTAAGGTAACAGAGGCTGGTTGGTTTGAACATCTGTTTTCAACCTACTTAAATGTTGCTGTTTAACCCAATCAACATACTGATTGGTTAACCATTTAATCATCACTGGGATATTCCCCTTTTTAACTCAATTCTATTCAGTTTATTTCTATAGCTCCAATTCCCATATTGCAATGACTGCACTGTAGTGCCTCCAAACTTGTAGGATAAACAGATAACCTCATCTGGATCAGACTAAAACTCTTACTTTGGGAACTTAGGCCAAACTGTATTTTTGGAGATTTATTCATTGTTATTATAAGCAGATAATAGCCAATAATTACACTATAGATCACTGTAGTGCCTCCAAACTTGTAGCACACATAGATAACCTCATCTAGTTCAAATTACAAGTCTTAATTTGGGAAAATTTGCTAAACTCTATTGTTTGAGATTTATTATTTGTTATTATAAGCAGGCCAGGTGTGCAGTGAACACAACGCTCAGTGCTGTGGTTCCTGTTGCAAAGTATAAATGTCACAAATGCAGGAAGGACTCACCTTGGGTTTGTAAAAACTACTAAATGGGACAATTGTAGCTTCATATGTAGAGATTTTTCTTTGGGTGAAATACTGAAATCAGACTGTTTTTCATTCTCTAACCCGAAATGTTGAATGACATGAAAAGGTGAGAACAGACAAAATACAATTATTCTCTAAGTTTCTTTCACATAGTGAGCTTTGCAATATAAATGAGTCTGTTGGTGAATGGACAATATAAATAGGCTCTGCCTTGCCTTGTTGGAAAAGCTGGTTATGACCTGTTCTCAGCTCAGGAACTAGGACCCGTATGATATCTGGTTGGTCAATAGGTTTAAATAAAAGATTTAGATCTGACTTATCAAGATATTCCTGCAGAAAGGTCTGATGTTGCAGGTACTGAAAAGTGGAGCATGCTCTGGTTCTGATGCCAGTTAGTTTCAGCCTTTATCCAGCCTCCTGTAGAAGGACTGGTCACATCACAGGTTATTAGCATTACAACAAGGACAGTTAGCAAGGTAGAGTGAATACACAGACTGGAAGAGGGGAGGGGGGCCTGCAGGAAATCTGGAATTCTCTGGGAATTCTAGTGATATCTATGGGAGCTCCATGTGATGACTGAGGAGAATTAGGCAGAGCAAGAGCAACGACTGATTTACAGGAGAAAAGTACATCAGTTTATTACAGAATTGAAAATGGAGGTACGCTGATGCTCTAACAGAAAATGATTAGATGAATAACTATGAGTCCTGATTGTAATTTATCCTTTTTATAGATTCTGGATAAAACAGTTTAACATTTAGACTTCTAATAAACGTCACAAACCAAATTCTTCCTGGACTCCTGTAAAACATCTGGAACTAAAAATGCTCCTT
Source organism: Cyprinodon brontotheroides (assembly GCA_018398635.1). Lineage (NCBI taxonomy): Eukaryota > Metazoa > Chordata > Actinopteri > Cyprinodontiformes > Cyprinodontidae > Cyprinodon > Cyprinodon brontotheroides. The sequence continues at coordinate 4,020 of JAGKQL010005715.1, forward strand.
AAATCCATGACAGAAAGCACCACTTTAGTTTATTCTACACATGAAATGATCTTTATATTCTAGATGTTAAACGCATCTCACATATAACTAATAGTTCTGAATGTATGTCCTCCCCATGTTTTCAATATTATCATTTCTTGTCTTTTTGTCGTTTTTTTTTTTTGCCTGCTGATAACATCAAAGGACAACAAGGATGCAGAAGGTGGATGCGAATTCAGTTTGCACAACTTAGGCCCCGCAGGCTCTGACACTGAAGAACAGGACGATGATGACCTTAAAGAAAAGTCTGGTGGAGATAAACCCTGGGAGAAGCGCTACGAGAACCTCTGGGTGGAGTTGGAGAAAAAGGAGGTCAAATCCTCCTTTAAGAGTGTCGCTGGGGAATTAAAAGAGAAGTTTGGAGAAATGTTGAACTCAGGGAGTCTGTCAGAAAAGGCTAGCCCTGCATCCAGCTCTGCAGATGATGATTCCAGTGAGGAAGTGGATGAAGAAGTCATTGTTGGACCTGCAGCTAGAGCGACATCTACTGTTCTGCATACCAGACAGGAGGGGTCCGCTTTAGGGCCCCCTGATCACTCCATGTGTGAGGAACGGTGGCAGGACTGTGATCAGGCAGTTCGGGATCATAAGTCCACTCTACTCACAGCTGATGTTCCAGGCGCCTCTTCATCACAGCTCAGCGCTGCCCAGGAAAGGGAAGAGCATTTAAACCAAAGGGATGAAACCAAAACCCAACTTCATGAAGCTGGGAGGAGCATTTCACCTTCAGGGTCTGAGCCGCCTCATCATCTAGACGTCTCCAACAGAGAAGGACACGATGAAGAGGACGTGGCAAAGTTTACCTCTGAGGTAGGAATCCTGGGAACGGTGCTCAGAGCAAAGGCCAAGAGGCCACCTATGATCGCTGCCTCTTTCACTGATGCTTCTGAACTTCATCATTCTCTCTTTTCTTAGATACCTGAATGCATCTCTGTTTCAGTTCAGGCCCGTTTTCTTATTGTTCCATGTTAATTATTCCTTGTCTCGTGTTTCATCATTCATACTACTTTCCCTTCAACACACTGAGCTCTTCCCAGTCCAACCAGTCAGCTAACAGTCAGTGGATGAGATGGTACAAGTCTCAGCTTGTGGATGATGGATGGAATGAGGTTGTGACTCCATAGCTCCCATCAGGTCCAGCTAAAGATCACTACTATCTGATTTTAATTTACTCCCATTCTGACAATCTAGTTTGGAAAACCTTTGATCTGGATGAATTAGACCTTTAGTGAGTTTTTAGCATCTTTTCCGTTTAGCACCTCATTGAAAGCTGTTCTTTCTAACGCTCTCTTTCTGTCGTCAAGGAGACTGACTTTCCTTTCCAGCCTCTTTTATAAAGAGATAAAGAAGCTTGCTGAGGACTAACTAACTTATTTCCCATTACATAATGTCATTAAACTTCTACGTTATGCGTTAGTGTTAAACTCCACCCAACCAGATAATTGTGGTATTTGAAGTCCAACAGCTGTAAGGGAAAAATAGTCCTGATTATATTCATTTCACTATGATGGTTTTCCTGCAGAAATAAAAGGGAAAGGCCTATTCCTTTACTTCTAAACAAATTAAAAGATTTTCAGTTCAAAGTTAAAAAACTGTCCTCATAAAGATGTCTATTAGTGGCTAAACATAGTTAGATTCAAGTTCTAGATTTGCTTTGAATTTATTGGCAAAAAATGTCAAATGAATTAATAAATCTACAGTTTCTCAGGCTAAATAAAAATGGAGCTTCACTATATTAACTGTGGAGACGTACGGCTGATCAGCCATTGGGTCAGAGGGGCGGCAGGACCCTTAATCTGATTAGCAGTTTGAGTTTTAGCCAGAATAAAAACTCCTTTTGTTCTAAAACTAATCTGTTTTTACACCATTTAAAACACATTTCAAAAACTGTTAGTACATGAGATTAAATTTAAAATTAAATTAAATTTAAAAACCTGAATCAATACAAACTCTAAAAATATGCTACTATACTCTAATCCCAGACTAGCTTCTGTGATTTTGTTCTATATTCATGTGTCATACATGTTCTTTGCATGTTTGTGTAAAACGTGAGTGAAGGTTGCATGAATAATAATTTTCTTTGATGCATGAAATGAGATGATGCGTTTCTTTTAGTTTAGTTTTCTTCCTGCATCCTGGGGAAGCTTTTAGATGTGCTTTAACACGAGATGGCTCAGATAAAATGTTATTTAGTAAAACCATTGAGTTGATGCCAGGAAGCGTTTAATTGAACTCGTTCCACAGTTTTCTAACCTCTTGGTTTATTTTTTATGCTTCTTAGTTCAGCAGTGAGAATTTAGTTCACTTTGCAAAATGTTTCACCTCTTGCTGTTTACATTTTCTTTACAAAATACAAACCTTTGTGTTTTCATGTGATTGATAAAGTTCAGTGCATTTAGTTCAGCATTCAGTGAACGCCTCCAGAACAGGGAAAATGTTTTCCAGCACAGTCTACAAACCTCGAGCTGAGATAATAAAAGTAAAAAATCTTGTTGTTGTTTTTGATCCATTTTCTGTCATTTTAAATCCCAGATCAAAAGAGGTTTCTAGAATTTCCTTCTTTTCATCTGAGGAATAGTGCAAAATGTGAGCAATCTCCTGTCAGGGGGTGATGCTGAGAAATCCAATAGTCCATGCATTTTTGTTACCAAGGCTGGACTAATTGTAAATTCTTTTACACTATCAGGAAGTCCACAAACTGTGGAGTTAAAGCCTTCAGCTGATCCAAAATGCTGCAGCCAGAGTTCTGATGAAAATAGAAAAAAAGAGATCACATCTCTCCTATCCTGGCTTCTCTTCATTGGCTTCCTGTTAAATCCAGAATAGAATTTAAAATACTAGATCCACTCTTGTAGAATAAACTCAGTAGCTTTCAGGTGTTGGGTCTCCAGTGGGAGCGGCATTACTGAATTATGGATGACAAAGTGCAAAGATCCAAAATGCAGGTTGAAGTCAGGCCTCAGCCTTTCTCAGCCGGATGTTTATTCCTCAAGTATTATATATTTTCTCATTCTTCAGATCACCAGCAAACCAGCAGCTAAACTAGAGGAGGGAAAGCCGTTAGCCTCCTGGGATAGCAGTGAAACGGGGGGAAAACCTGAGACCTGCGCAGGAAGCCGGATGGATCGAGCTGAAGAATGTGATCAGGAAGAGCAGCTTTTTCCTTCAAAAAGGTACGAATCTTAGTTCTGTGCTTTTGTTTCCAGAATAAATAGTGATTCAAGATGGCAGTGAGACATTTGTTTATGGAGACCGTAGGATTAAATGATTATTCCCAAAAAGGATATATGAAGCTGAAAAACAAACTCCTCCCACATGTCTTTGCACTGGTTTAAAAAAAAAAAAGCTTAAAAGCAAATCATTCATTAATTTATTCATTCAGCTCCTCTCTCTGAATGTTTTTACCTTACTGGTCTCCAGACTGACCAACATATTTTTCCCACCATCAGTGAGCAGATGGCTTAATGTCGCTCATCTTGTCCTTTATGTTCCACCATCACTAAAGTAAAACAATCTGTTTGCTTCGGAAAGTTTTGGACGAAAGCAACGAGTGGTGAGCAGAAAAGCTCCTCAAAAGCAAGGCGGCGGAGGAATGATGTTGAGGGTTGCTTTCTCTGTTCTCATGGAAAGTTGTTAAAGTGCACCCCCCTCCCCCATCTGCTTCTGTGGGCACATTTACAGCAGGTTTCATTACAGGCAGAGGTGTGCAGCTGTAAATGGCAGAAATTGGCCGCAGCAGTATTTCCCAGAAGCTCCCAGGGACAGAAACCCACAGAGTTAAAACATCAGCGTGTTTTAATTGGTGAAGTGGTTCAGTAGTTTGTTCAAGAACGCTATTAATGGGATGTTAAGGAGCTTCTCAGCATGATAAGGATCCAAAACGAGCAACAGGTCAACGATGAAATAGTTCAACAAGCAAGAGATTTATCAAAACAAAATGTTCTCAACATTTACTTCATGTTTTTCAACCAGTGTTTGCCGGGGGTGCTAATACTTTTGTCTGCTTAGGTTGCTTTTCTTTTCTCTCAGTTAGACAGGCAGCTCACTGACTATCGGGTTTATTACTCTCCTTCGCATCGACAGAGCTGCAGTCCAGCAGAGCAGCAAGAGGAAAGAGAAGCCAGGTGTAGCAGGAAGATTCCAGATGGAGCTGCAGGTCCCAGGGCCCCCGTCCAGCGGGGCCCCTCAGACCTGCAAACATGAAGATCCCTTCTCTGTGTTTGAGGAGAGCCCTTTGAGTGACGTGTCGGACGATGAAAAAAGGTAAATATGCAATATTCCACTGACCCATGTGGTGTTGCTAATCTGAACACAAAGCAAAGATGTGGGTCTTTGTTTGAAGTCATAAAACCTTTAATTTATTCAGCTGTCACAGTTTGGGCCCCCCCCCTTCTTCTGTTCCTGCTGCTTTTGCCAAGCGTAAATATTTTAGGTCCATCGCTTGTTTGACTTCATGAGTAGTTGTGCCTCCTCAGGCAGAAACAGAAAAATATTCAATAACTGATGAAGGTCATGTTGAAGGAGAATGCCGTAACATCTCTGCGTGACCCTAAACTTACCCATAATGCAGCAGGACAATGATCCGAACTCTGAATAACAAAAATCCACATTTTTCACACACGTTAAATAGGCGTTCCCTCTGAGGAGCAGGGATGTCCTCCAGCTTTAACGTTATCGATGGTGATATTTGTAACCGTTCCTGCAGACTGCATTCTACCAACAATCATGCTGATCCGCCATCAAAGTGACCTTTCTTTCTCCTCTTTGCTCAGGTTGTTGACTAGAAGGCAGCAGAAAAGGAAGGTACAGTAACAGTTACTGGATTAACCGCTTCTTTCAGCCTGATAAAGGATTATTTTAAGGTCACTTTTTCTTTTTAAGATGCAGAAGCCTGAAGACATAGACACAGCAGATGATTTAGATGAGCTGACCGAGTCCTCGGACACAGCCACAGATGACATGGACTCGCCCACCTCAGGCTACCGTCACGCCTCCCTCCTCATGCAGAGGCTGACTTCATCCACTTTTGGTAATGAGCTTCTGCAACGTCTAAGGAATCATTTAGGGTCATTCTTCTTTTATATGCAACATAAAAGCAGATAATTCAGTTTGAACGTGTTATATGAATGCTGATTTATTGGTATTATAAAATCTTTTACTGTCTGCTTGCTGCAGACAGGTCAGGATGTGGAAGTTGGATCTGACTTTGTTTCATTCCTCAGACTCAACCAGTATCACAAAGCTGCAGAACATTTTCCATGAGTATGAACGCGCCATCGAAAAAGTGAAAAGCCGCCATGGGTATCTGGAAGAGAAGGTTAGCCACCTGGAAATGGAAAGGGAGGCGCTAAAGGGCTCCCTGGAGGAGGTTAAAGATGCAAAATCTCTGCTGGAGCGCAACCAGTTAGAACTGCAGACCCAAGTCACAAACCTGAAGTAAGAAAACGTTTCTCATTTTCAAATATTTAGAAAATAATCTCCTCTGGACTCAGGTTTGCTAACAGGATTCTTCTTGGTTTCATTTGATGAAGATTTCAACTGAAGCAAGAGCAGGAAAACCGTCATAATGCCACCATGATGTACAACGCTACCAGGGACAAGCTGCGGAGGTTGGAGGAGCAGCATCAGATGGAGGTTCAGGAGAAGCAGAAAGTGGAGCTGACACTAAGAAACGTGGAGCTGGATATGAGAACGCTGATCAGCAACGCCAAACAGGCGCGTTCTCCTCCTCCTGCCTTTTTCTGCTGCTAACAAAAGCTTCTGTCTATTAAATGTGCATCTATGAATCCTAACAGCTGGAAGAGGAGTGACGCCGAGACGCAGAGGCTGCTGGCTCAGGAACGCAGCACACGGGCCCTGCAGGGAAAACCTGCTCAACAGCTCATCTCAGAAAGCAGCAAGAGATGGAGGTGGAGAACAAGAGAATCATCACTGTGCAGCAGCAGTGAGGTGATCCCCGGCGACCTTTTTGATCCAGTCTCTGGCTGGTCGTAAACTCTCAGATGACCAGCCAGGTGGTGTTTTTTCTCTGCAGGCTTTGGTCTCAGCTCACAGAAGCCAGTGACAGAGAGCGAGAGCTTCTCCAGCAGACGGCTTCGCTGCAGGAGCAGCATGCCCCATGCGAGGGACGATCTTGAAATCGATCGCAGGCAAACGGCGAGCTTAAAGAGAGCCACCTGCTGGAGGGAAGAAACGTAGACGCTGAAAGAGCAGAAAGGAAGACGCCAAGCGACCTCAAAATAAACGTAACGTATAGCGCAGCTCTGCACTGCTCACTCTGCAACACCAGCTGGCGCGCTCAAGGCAGAGCGCTGGCAAAAGCGGCTGTGAAGCCGGCCGGAGAAATCTAACGCAGCAGGCCTGCGGAGACGCTGGGAGTGCAGAGGTGGAGTCGGTGCTGGGCAGCCGCTTCGCGCCGGGCCGGGAAGGAGGCGGGAGTTCGCCTGGCGTGAGAAATTCTGCATTCTTGAGAAAAACTTTGATTCGGGAGAGAGAAGCAGTCACCAGAGAATCAGAGAGACCCACTCAATGGTGGAGTGTTTACCCTGCAAAACCTCCATTTATTCATCCATCATCCATCCATCCATCCATCCATCCATCTTTCATCCATCCATCCACCCATCCTTCCATCCATCCATCCATCATCCATCCATCCATCCATCCATCCATCCCATCATCCATCCTTCCATCCATCCATCCATTCATCCATCCATCCATCCATCCATTCATCCACCCATCCATCCATTCATCCATCCATCCATCCATCATCCACCCATCCATCCATTCATTCATTATTTCATCCATCCATCCATCCTTTCATCCAC
>JAGKQL010005716.1:0-10457 GCA_018398635.1 Cyprinodon brontotheroides
GGACACAGAGCCGCACTGTGTGGACCCAGAGCCGCACTGTGTGGACCCAGAGCCGCACTGTGTGGACCCAGAGCCGCACTGTGTGGACCCAGAGCCGCACTGTGTGGACCCAGAGCCGCACTGTGTGGACCCAGAGCCGCACTGTGTGGACTGTCAAGATGTTGCAGACCTGCACAATGGGGTCTCCTGTACTGTCAGGACCGAAAGTTTATTCCGGACACTATATTTGAAGCCTTCAGGAATAGTGCGTAGCACGTACGTGCTTCCGGATTTTATTAGAAAAAGAAGACATTGTTTTGTATTTTGCCAAAATTTAAATGCTACCCGTCATGCTGTGATATCTGATGTTTCAGCAACAAAAACATTTCCAAGACAATAGAATAAATTGATATTCGAAAGTTTCTTTTGTGTCTACTGTTTTCTCCTGCACAAACATAGAATAATAAAGAATATATAAAGAAAATAAAGAATATTTAATATAATAATTGCAAACACACATAAGAAATGCCTGTATAAAAAAACTGAGTTAATTATGTATATTTGACATTTTATTGCAAATATTGACCTTTTCCAGTTAAACTGGAAAGAGATTATAAATATAACTTATTAAACACATGAATAGACAAAAATGTTTCTGTTATGAAGACCCAAGAAATAAACACAGTAACGTAAAATATTTCCGGTATACAAGTTTTTGTTTTATTTCACTTTTACATTGATAGGCTTTGAATAAACTTCTGGTTCGGACAGCGCAGGACACCTTACAGTGCAGGTCTGCAGCTAAAATTGGTGGCAGTAATCATCCAGATCTCTTTAAGCCACAAATGCGTTGATGATGAAAGAGACGTCCATTCTATCTGAGGTGTCAATGATTGACATCTCTTTCAGGATTTAAAGAAGGTAACTCCAGGAAGAATTTCAATTCTTGTGTTTTGAGCTTAACTCTTGTCATAAAAACAGACTCTTGCTGTTCTTCGCCTCCCAGTGTGGAACACAGCTCATTGGAATGCTTTTACTTTTTATATATTTACGCTTTTCTTTATGTTAAAACCGAGTAATGAACTCCAGGAATGCATCAGCACCAATCCACATCCTGTATGCAGATGACACCTGACTTCAAGCTGTTGAAGTGAGGCTCTGTGGACTTCACAGACTACACATTTTGGCTCAGCTAGTACACTCTAAACATTTTAATGAGCGTTACTTTCATGCAGATGAATGTGAATAAAATGTCATCACAGTAAGTATAATTCAGTGTTAATGTTAGTAAGTTTTCTGTTTAACCCTTGGTCTTCCTTGACCTTCAGCTTGGATCTACCCCATCCCTGATGCCCTCCTCTCCTCTTTCCTCTGCAGCTTGGTAATCATCTTTCATCGGAGGCGAGATGAGAGCTGCTGACTCAGAGTAAAGGATTAGGATGAGTAGGAGAGAGGGATGGATGGGAGAGGGGGGGCTGAGCGAGAGGAGTTTTCCAAGGCTGCTGCTGAGGAAGAGCTGCAGTAGCTTGCAGCCGGAATACTCATGAGGAGTTGCAACACATTGCCCTCCCCCCCTTCCTGTTTTTGGGTTTTCTTAGAGCATTCCATACAAATAGAGACATACTGAGGCCAAAAGCCTCGTCTAGACCGAATGCTTTAGCTGTGCTTGACCTCAGCTGGCCTAAGCCCCCCCGCCCTCCCTTCTCCACTTTGCAGCTGTCGCAGAGCTGGGGCTAAATATGCCTCTCTTTAACCTCATGTTTTTGGTAATCCAGGTGAGCGTGCAGCTGCTGCAGCTGGGCTCCCTGATGAGCTCTGGGGGAGGGGGGCTTAGCAGAGACACCTAAAAGCCTTTGGGGATTGCACTAGAATGATATGGACGCATGACGTTTGTTGTCAGCAAATTGGTGCATTGCGAATGCCCCCATACACATACGCACACACATCTGTCAGTCGGTAAGCAAGGGCAGCATCCCATCAGCTGCTTTTTTACTATCAGGACAATGTGCACAGCTGCAATCACCCCTTTCTTCAATGTATTTGGAAGGTGGTTGTTATCAACAGAGATGAGGAAGAACATAGAAAGACTTTCCTGGAGGGCAGGGAGCCCATCCAGCAGCCGGATGGGCATCAATTAACTGCATTTAGACACTTGCAGGTGGAATAAAAATTTCCATAAAGTTACACATTGAAGTTACTTTGTGTAGGAAGTGCTGAGTAGGTATTTTCAAGATAAGATATGAAATATCACCCAATAGAAGGTTACAGGCAGACACAGACAGACAGGCCGATTGTTTTACAAATTGCGTTCTTTTAATATTATATTTCACCTAGCACATTTTCTTCACTGCAAAACCCATCCAACAGTGCTCACATTAGACAATTAAAATGTTGTTTGTAAAACAAATAGTGTTTTTAAAATATATAAAAACATTTGATAAAATATAAAATCTGTATGGAAATATTTGGAAAGAACAGTAAAAAAGTAGTTATAAAAAGTTGTAAAATAGTTATAAATAAATTGTAAAAATAATGTTTAAAAAAACTATTTCAAAGAAAGGTTTGTCTTCAAACCTTTTATTGATTAAAATGTACTTTTTTCCCCTCCAAATGTCCATTACATTCTAAAAGGGTTTTCTACTTGCAACAATAATGGAAAACAATTCAATCCATATACTTGTGAGTTAGCCAGCAGTTAAAACTTACGTTAAAACAAAAGCATGATGCAATTAATCCCACCGTAACATAATCAGAGCACTTATTAGTTGGTAGGGTAGGACTCTGTAAAGGTGCAGTGAATGGCTCTGTTGCCTGGATTCTGATCAGTGATCGAGTAGGTTCTCACCAGGTACTCCAGCTTCCTCTCACATTCTGAAAACAGTGCGGAGTTTGGTTAAATGCTTTCTTTAAAAAGGCCAGGATGTGCAGATATTCAGCGGTATTCTGTGTGTGAAGGTCTGTCCGGTGTGTCCCAGTTGTTTTATGGCAGAGCGAAAATCCTGTCCAGCTGCCAGCCGCCCCATGAATCTGTCACAGAAGAGATAGTGGAGTAAAATTGCTGGTGGTGCTACAATGTCTGTAAGAAGGTCAAGATAAAAAAGAGATCATTATCATTCATCTGCTATTTGGAAAATATCGCAAATCGGGTATCAGATAAAATTCCAACGTCTTGCATCACTAGTATTAATGTACACGTAAAATCTGACTAGGTGTAAATTGGCTTAAACAAATGGCTATATGATTTATATCACAACAAAAAGGGATATATATTGCATGATACTTAACACCAATGGTTTTGAACAACACAAATAATAAGCAACATTATCTGATGGGCCCCATATGAGGTACAACACGTGATAAAGGTTCAGGATACACTTACAGTTCCATAAATTGGCAATGACGATACCTCCCCACCAGTGCCTCTTAATCGCAGAAGTTCTAATCCGCACAAGATGCATTAATTATTGTACTGTCTGCACGCTCTCATTGCATTACACAAAAACACCACCTTGCATATTTAGAACATCAGCAACGTCCACCTCTCCCTCTTCGGTTCACAGAAAAAATGTCTTTATTTTGGGAAGTTTTTTCCGCTCTTCCAGAATCTCTTTTTCCTTTTTCTTTTTGAATCTGCTTAAGTACCTCTTTTTGGTATCTATTGTCGCTAACACATTGTAAGTAACGGTTATGGTTTAATCTATGCTCTGGATTACCTATAATTCCAAGTCGTAGTGTAAAAACAAAATACTCAAATATATCATTCTTTTAAGATCTTTTATTGCGGTTTGAAACATAATATGAGTGTATTTTTTACCAACCGCTCTAATGAACTATACACAGTTAAGTTAACATAATAATTAAAAGTACCACTGTCTGCTTTGCTATCGGCTGCCGCCAGTCACGGGACTTTTGTTGCTAAGACGCCATTTAGTTGGAAAAGGTGTAGTGTAAACAAACGCAGCATACTGTAGTAAACGAAGGACAAAAGGCCTGTTTACATAGCAGCCTGTCCAAGATAAGTCATTACATAGTTACACATAAGCCTGAAAACAGGGCCAGATTTGTCAAAAAATCGGTCTCCGCCAGTCACGCGGACATTTGTTACTAAGACCCCGCGTATATTGCGTGGCTAGGCAGTAGTGTACCGCTACGCAGGTGTAAACTTATTGACGTGGCCTTGGCGGAGACCTATTGGTGTCGTGGTTTAAACGCTGCTCACCATCATGGTGTGAAATCTTGCCATGTGTTGGGGTATAAATATGGTCCGGTGCGGTCAGTCACCTCAGTATCAGGTGGGTTTAAAAGGTTTTTATGCATCATTAATACATCTGCAAAGAAACGTCCTAGTCTTCAATTGTGTAGGGGCCTATCAGGTGTAAGTCAGTGATGGGGCCCCTAAGAGGACAGGGGCCATTTACGCCATCGCTTAATAGAATTTTTTTTTTTTTCTTACACTCCTAATTTAAATAGATGGATTCATGGGAGAGTAATCACTGGGTCTAATTATTTTAGGTATAAAATATTTAATGCTACTTTTAAGTATTTGTTTAATGATGTTTTTCGTTTGTGGTTCGTGGAGCAGCAAGCTTTTATTTTGAAAGAGCTTCCGGAAGCGTCTTTATGTGATGGTGAACCTGACAGCTGAGGGAGGGAGGGATGAGCAGGGACAGGGGGAACCTGCAGTAGGGCTCACATGGTCCTGCTGCAGCGGATCATTCAGCACCGGAGCTGTCCACCTCCTCTAACACCCAACTTATCCCTCCTTTTTTCCTTTTTACATGTTCTATTTTTTATATCCTATTGCTGTGTCTTTATCGGAAATAAAAGCCTTTCCTGCGGTCTCAGCCAGACTTGGGGCCCCGGTGGAAAAGCGTCATGGCCCGGGAGAACGGAGACACCGGCGGCAGCGGAGAGACGTGGAAGAAACAGGTCGATGACATCAAGAAGATCTTTGATTTCAAAGAAGTCCTGGGAACGTGAGTAGAAGGAGCTTAAACCTCCTCCTGGAGTCTGTTTACTATTTCCTGGCAGTTTAAAGTGTCACTTCTGGAGCTGAGTGTGAATAATCAGACTTTCCAGATCATTAGTGAGCAGTGGTGAGGTAGTGGTCCTTCATAGCTTTTAACAATGACATCCAAACATTGCTTGCAGGGCAGCCTGATGCACCATCCCTGTGTTATTCATTACATGGAGTTAATCATTCAGTTATCAGGCTGAACTGGTACTTTAATGGAAAAATCACAGCTTTTCCCACTGGTTGCAAATCACTAAGCTGTCAACATAATGCATAAATTTCCTGCTGCTGAAGTTTACTAAAATCAGTTTATTTTAGGAGGGAAATGTGATGTGATGAAACAGCACAATTATGGTTCTAAAACATTTAGCCTACTATGCATGTTTTACACATTATGGCTGTAGACTGATGTGACTAACCTAGAGTAGGTCCAATGTTCATAAATAGGAAACAGTTGTTGTCACTTTTAAATAATAATGTCACAAAAGTGTTATTTTTATTCAATTCTTCTTTTTTCTTTTTTTCTTTTTTGTAAAATCTAGAGCAAATCCAGTGTTCAGAAGTTATAGTGCGTCTATGTTTGTAATGTTTTTTTCTAGGTATAAATACAGGTGTTCTCGTGAGGTTCCTTAGTGTGCTACTTTTTCCTTTGAGAGCATTAAAGAAAAATGTACGTAGAAGAGGATAAGGGAAAAAAAAAAGTTAACTGATTTTGTCTTTTTTATATTTGATGATGGGAAAAAAGTTAGAATTCTGACTTTTTGCTCTAAATTCTGATTTTTTCTCTCCCTCAGAATTCAGACGTTTGATTTCAGGAATCTGAGTTTTGTCTCAGAATTCTGATTTTTTTTCTGAATACAGATTTTGTTTCTCAGAATTCTGACCGTGATTTCAGAAATCAGATTTATTTCCTCTGAATTCAGATTTATTTCCTCTGAACTCAGATTTATTTCCTCAGAATTCAGATTTATTTCCTCTGAATTCAGATTTATTTTCTCAGAATTCTGACTTTAATCTCAGAATTCTGAGTTTTTTTCGTAGAAGTCTGACTTTAATCTTAATAAGAACGAAAGATTAGAGTTAGAATTCTGACTTTTTCTACAGAAGAAGATTAGAGCCACTGGAAAAAAAAAAAAGGAAAAAAAGTCAACAGATTTTTTTTAAATCTGAGCTTGATATAGGAAAAAACCCTCAGAATTCTCAGACTAAAATTAAATTAAAATCAGTTAACTTTTTCAATTTTTTTCCCAATGGCCCTAATGCCCTTCCATAGAAACGGCACCTTTTAAACCTATAAACATGTGAAGACAAGTCAGGCAGAAAGTATAAAGAATGGAGAAGCAGAAGCTGCATTGATCTGTTGAAATGTAGGAAGTCCTGTCTGGAGGGATTTAAAGATGATCCTTTTATTGTACGTTTGGCAGAAACTGCCGTCAATTCGTCGTAGCCTGCAGTTGTGCTGCCTGATTGGTTGATGTAGTCTGCTATATCTGCAAGTTTTACAAAGAAACACAAAACTCATTTACTTTTAAACGTATATGGTATATGTATTTATGTGTATATGTTGTACGAACAACATCTTATATGCAGAATGAAATAGAAATTACCAATAACACGATGGTATTGATTTATAATATGGCAGATTTAATCTTAAATGTAAAAAATATTAATAAGTAAATATACATTACATTGTCTTACTTTTATATAACCATTAAACCTCCAGCCACTAGGTGGCAATGCAACGCCTTAGAGCCGATGATTCAGCGCTGCTCTGCATCGCTGCGGCAGAGCAACAATGATTCATGGGCCATAATTCTCCATCCAGATATATTATTATATATTATCAGGATATTTCTGGCAAATTGATTACCAAAAGAACGCGAGTACGTACTCGCGTTCTCGTGAATTGAGAAACGCCCAAGGTTTTAGAAATGAGCTGTCTTTAGGATATACATGTGAACAATAATACTAGTGATGCAAATATTGGAATTTTATCAGATATCCGATTTGCAGCTATTTTCCAAATGGCTGATGAGCGAGCTTACACTGTTCTGGACAGATTCAAGCATCGCCTTAGTGCATGTGAAACGCTTTTTTGCATAAATTTTTTGAAAAAGATTTTGCAAAAAAAAAAAAAAAAATAGCCTTATATATTGGTGGATTATATTGGTGAAATGGCCTGGTGAATGGCCTGAAGAATATCAGCTGATAACGATACCAGGCCGTTGATATTGTGCATCCATAATTCTTATGTAAACTTAATTGCAGAGAGGAGTTCATGACAGCCTCTTCAGAAATCAGAAGTAATAATGATAGTAATGTAAACAGCTCTGGTACTGGAGAAGTATCAGGATCTGATGATATCTTAATTTAAGTATTGGAATGAAAAGTGCAAAAATGTGGATTGGTTCCTCCCTGGTCGAGTTGTTCCTTCAGCAGTAGGCCATTTAGCCCCATCTTCAATATAATCAAAGACCACAAAAAAAAAAAAATTAAAGAGTGATCATATTATCTGGGGGTTTTCTTGGAGCAAGAGGGGCTGCATGCAGGTTGAACAACATTTTTTTCAGTGCTGCAATAATGTTTACACTGTTTAACCTTCTGTACCAAGATAGCAGCGGTTCGTACCAATGCAATGTTATACAAGCTGTTACGAATATAAATAGACAGTTTATTACATTAGCTGGGATTTCTTTCATAGATTATTGACAACAAATAGATTTCTTTTTCTTTTGAGTTTTTAGGGCACTGGTGGCTTGTTTTTTCGACAGTAGGCTGACAGGAAAGGGGGTATGAGAGAGGGGGAGAGACATGTGGCAAAGGACTACAGGTCGGACTTATGCTACGTTCAGACCACAAGCAGCAAAGGCAGCAGGAGCAGGTAGTTTACATGCAAAGCCAATGGTTGACGTGCATCAAGGAGCAGCAAAACATCCCGCAGCGCGTCTGAGCAGCTGAAGCAGCATCGTGAGCTGTTGAGCATCTGATGTGCGGGACGCGCTGCAAACGCAGCTGCTGCTGGAGTTGGAAAAATTGAACTTTTGCTGCTCGACGCACCACATCAACCAAACAGAGAAGCTGATCTGGGAGCTGGCAGGAAGACTGACACAGCACTGATGATACAGATCACTATGATAACTCCTCTGAAACAGTTTATTAACGCCTAAATTAATTTAAAATGCCGAATTCTGCCGGCAAAACATGTTTGCTTTTATTATCCTGTTGCCTGCAGCTTGCAGATTACTTATATGAAAAATACCTTCCATCTGCCGCAGCAAACCATGAAGAGGCGCCCGGGCCAGAGACTGCTGTTGAATGGGATTCCTAGTGACAGTGCACTGCCGGTATGTGGGGGTCTGAGGGGCTTCCACAGCGAAATAACATTTGAAGGCAGGATGGTAATCTGGATGAACTGACTGCATAGATTAAGTTTTCAGGTGGACTTTCTCACTGAAGAACATATTAAAACTACTGATCACAAAAAGATATAGCTGCAATTTTTCCAGGCAAAGAAAGGATAGGATAGCTCCGCCTAACGAGCATCAGACCGCACAGCCGCGCATCAGAACTAAACTTGTTTTTGCTGCTCTTGCTGCTTGCGGTGTGAACGTATCATTAGGCCTCCTTATAATGGGTAGTGTGTTTTAACGGCTGTGCCACCTGCATGCCCCAAATAGAATCTTTTCAATTAACATGAGATCAGGTGATGCGATACAGTGCTTGCTCAAAGCGAGAAGCAAGTGGCTCAAACATTGCACGGGTTGTAAGCCTTCTACACCAAAACCAAGCTTCTGGGCCACCCTGGCTTCCTCTTCCACATCTTCATCCTCGCCTCCCTCTAAATAAAAATGTATCATGGAGGAGACTCATCCACCCACCCCACACTCAAACTCTCCTCCTCTTGCCTGTTTCCTCTGTCCATAGCGCCTCCTGGCAGTGTCGTTTCAAGCGCAACCACTCGAGAATTCGAAATGCAAACGGTTGAACAGTCGCTTATCTATGACTTTTAATAATGTGGAATACTTTCTTCTTTCTATTCTGAGAGTATTTAATAAAGCTGGAACTATAAATTATAAAAATATAATAATGCTACTACTATTTTTTTATTTCAGCATGACATCTTAGCCCTTCATATGTAAAGATCCTCTTATATTGAGAGAAGTGGTTGTAATTGATTGATATAATCAATCAATGTTGGAATAAAGCATTAGTGTTAACTTTCATGCCTAGTTCATCAACTCAGGAGCCACGTCCTTTACATTATAAGAAACACTTAAATTGGCAAACCTAATTTAGGCATATTACCACCCTAAGGACTGGAGGGAGAAAAGTCAGTGTCTTATCCTTAAGAATTTAACAACCTAAATCTGAAACTGGAAATCGTGTTATCTAAATTGCAGTTTTATTGCCGATGCAAATTTTCCAGCCTGAGAAAAAAACAGCTAATGACAAATTTGCATTTTTAGCAATTTTGACAAGATAAAACAATAAATTAAAGAAACAGAAGACAAAGGGTGATTTATTTATTTTTTTTGTTCATTTGAAGAAACTTCAATTAACAGTAGAAACCTTACTTTTAATTGCCTAAAAGTTTCCCTCCGTGTTTCTCTATCTTCCCAAAGCCGATTTTACACATGCTGGCCGTAAACATAATTACTTTTGAAATTGGCTTTAGTGTGAATTTACTGACCGTCGGTACAAATCAGTTTATTTGACCACACACATGGTTTAGTTTGCTCCTAAGCTTTTCTTCATTACTCTGATCCCTGTGTGTTTGGTATCAGTGAGTCTCTGTTTAGAAAGCTGGGTGACCTGTCAGACTTAGAATGACTTTTAGGCGATATTGTTTGAGTCGGAGGGGATGTTCTCCTTGACAACAGCAAGCTTTGACAGACAGTAAAAGATATAGTCTAAGGTCAGACTGTCGGTGATGGACTCATTAGCTGTTAAAAAAGGTAAAAATCCTCAATCCTTTCTTTATCTTCTGTGTCTTCATGTTTGTTCATACCGTGGCGGTTTCTATGATCAGAGTCCGTTCCTGTTAACCAGCACTGCTGACGGATGGTTGAAACTGATGCGTCAGTAGAAAGTGGCTTTCACCCTGAACCCTGCAACCAATCAGGTAATTGTTGTTGCCTACAGGTGCATTGGCTGGATTCCAGACCAACCAATGAATGACGGCCATAAAAGGGGGATGTGTGGATAGCTTCTTGCAGCAGGAGATCTGCACATGCAGCATTTTTTTCAGTTTCTGCAGGTTTGACTCCAGGATGAGATGTCAGAGCGCTGAGGGCGAGTGCTCTAAGCCTCCTCTGGTCCAGCAGTCTTAAACACCTCTCCTCTTCAAGTAGTTTATCAACCTCATAGAGGCTCCATTATAATCGCCTGTGTGCGAGTCTCTCCCTGGTGTCTGATTACCCCCCCGGTGTGTTTGCTGTATGGGCCCTTGTCCCTCACTGCTCAA
>JAGKQL010005717.1:0-10823 GCA_018398635.1 Cyprinodon brontotheroides
CGAACAATGTTTTGCCCTTATTGTGGAGCACATTTCAGCCAGTTTACGCAATTTTGTTGTTCGTGCGGACGGTCTCTGGAACTTTTACGGGACACGGACCAGGTGGCAGGACCAAGCGCGCGGGTAACATCAAAGCTACAGTTAGACAGTTCTAAACAAAGTAAGTGGGATATTGGTTTGCACTAAGTTTAATGTACCTCCTGCATATATCAATGAAATAACAAATTCATGGGAACGTTTGTTTAACATGCGGTTAAGCCAAATGTTTTCTGTTTTGTTTTGCTTGTTCTGTGTTAGCATGCTATAAGTAGGGGCTGTTAATAAGCGTGTTTTAATGTAAAGCTTTCTATTCCAGAAGAACAGACATGCCCATCATACAAACAGTTCATTGAGTACAGGAGCTCTAAATCAAGAGAGCGACAGTCTTTTAGCTACGGGTCCAAATTAAAATGTCAACAACAGAGCAAACCTGTCCAGGTAAGTAGGCTACTCAGCTATGTATGGGATATGAGGGGATACGATTTCTGTCGGGGATAACTACCTTGGCACGACACCGTCTTAACACTTGGAATACAGGATTATTACATTTTTATGTGATCGTTCTTGTGTTCTTTGTTACCAGATAAACATAGGACTGATGGTGGGTCATGGAACTGAATTAAAACCTCTAAGAGGGAAGACACTGCCTTTATTTACAAACACGGAGATAACAGCACAGGACCTATTGAAACAGGCTGTACAGAAAATGAGAACATTTAACAAGGACCTGGGGGAGGGGCCATACGTCCTTCTGTATCCAGACTGTACAGAGGTGGTGAATGTGCCTGGGACAGAGAGACCATTTAGATTGGCAGACTATAAAAAAGAAATAGGAAAGACATACCCCAGAATCACTTTTTTCATCTGCCCAGAGGAACATTTCAAAGGAGGTATGTGGATGTCAATATTTGAGTTTTTTGTTTGTTTGTTTGTTTTTTTGCTGAATTTAAACTCTAGAATGTCATGTGTTATTTTCAGCCTCTACTACAGCAGATGATACCTCAGACTCTGATTCTGAAATTGTCATCACTTCTAGAAGCACAGCCGAGTTCAATCAAGCTGACACTGTGGTATGTAAGTTTTTCTCAAAAGTATTTTGTTTAGCATAAAACCATTAGCATATGTGTTCTGGTAAATCCTTCCGGAGAAATTTGATACACTTATTGTATTTTCAGAAAAAGTAACTACTATTTCACCAATGATGCAGTAAGCAATTAAGAAACTATTAAACATTTTAAGAGTTGTATGCTTTTCTTCTCAGGTTTTTGAACCACAAGACCACAGTTCCCCTGATTACAAATATGTTGAGAAAGAGTACGTTTTTTTTTCTCAAAAGAGAGAATTTTTCATTCAGATATACCATTAATTAGCCCAGAGATTTTTTTGTTCTTATAAATATGTGGCTGGAGACACTTTATTTTTCCAAAATGCCATTTACAGTTGTGCTTAAAAGTTTGCATACCTTCAAGGTCAATTCACAATAGTCGTTCAAATAACGAGGAACTGATAAAGTCACAACAAATAAAAATGTACTGAATTATAATTTAGTTAAATTAAATAGTAATTTTGAATTTATTAAAAGAAATGTCCCAGAAAAATTTGAGCACCTTGCTCATGAACAGAGGACCAGAATACCATCAACAGGTGCAGACATCTGATTGGACGTTAAAGCAACCCTTACCGATCTTGCATTTCATAAAGCACAGCAAGATTTGAATGTAAACAGTCCCACCTCACTCCTAAGAGGGGCAATTTAGAGTGATCAATTAACCTATCATGCATGTCTTTGGATGGTGGGAGGAAGCTGGAGTACCCGGAGAGAACCCACACATACACGAGTAGAACATGCAAACTCTGGAATAATATTTCATTTTGATTAATGGTGGGTCTGTTTGTAGTTCAGAATTCCATTACCTCATTCATGGCACTTTAAAAAATAGTGTAAGAATGCAATATTGGTAAGAGTTGCTTTAAAGAAAAAAAATGGTTATGTTTGCCTCAGAATTTTGCCCAATATTTTAGTTCAGTAGCCCATCACGATCGCTTACTTGTTTTATTTTTTGTTTATGATATATCTGTTGAATCACAATTCAGAATCAATCATTATATTCATATTTTTTTTAATGTGTTATTACTTTTGTCAATTTCAATTCATTCCACTGGCAGCAGATTTTTTTTTCACTCTATTTAATGGTAAGAGGTGTAAACTTTCAAGCACAACTATATAATGAAATTATCATATTTATGTCTCTTTTATGTTCCTTGACATCAAAATGTTACCCACAATACTGTTTATACTCTGTGTCTTCAAAATTATAACTTCACCAATTTTTTCATATTTCAGAGATGTGCCACAACATTTATCCACAGTACAACCTGGACAGGTATTCAGGCACTTTATGTCAACCTGGAGTTTCTTGCCATCATTGTATTTTTTTAATCAGATTGTGATATCTGATACAGAGGATCTCGATCCACTTGAAAAAAACAATCAAGTCACAACTCCTTATAGGTTAGTGAAAGATGATACTGCCCCCTACCCCCAATACTTCCATTTTTTTTTGTTTGGACATTTGGGTCCAAACAATGAATGGTTGAATGGAACATGTTTTAATGTGGAAATGATTATTTTTCAACAGCAAATACTCTGAAATGTGTGCACCCTGTATTGAGGAGGATGATGAGGAACTGGTTGAAGTTGCTTCACCTGATGTACAGCACACAGCAAAGTAAATTGACATATAAATAATATTTTTCTAAAAAAGAAAAAAAGAAGTACTCTGCAGTCATGAATATCTTCTTACTGTGTCACTCTTATCATTTACAGGGAAGATTTAAACATTACTCTACCTGACATCATTGCAAACCTGTCCCACACTATTGATCATGGAAGAGTCAGCAGATTCAACATCTCAAGGGCAAATGTTTGGGATGGAGCAATTAGAGGTTTCAGGCGTTCATCATACTCTGAAACCTGTGACATGCTAGTAAAATTTACTGATGATGCTGGAGTTTTTGAAGAAGGACTTGACACAGGTGGCCCAAAGTGGGAATTTTTGAGCCTGCTTATGAAACATCTGAAAGATCGTCCCATCTTTGATGGACCAGAAGGACATCGGTTCTTGGTGTACAATGCAAATGGTATGTATACTGTAGGATCAGGTATTTGCTAAATGTTTACATAGCTTTATTTATTGAATTTTTTTGTCACTATTCTTAATGAGTTGTCAGACCTCCTGATTTTTTTCCCCAAAAAAGCAATCCCTGACTAATCTGGCAACATTTTCTGGTGTTATTTGAGACTTTTGGAGACAGCCCTGATATAACATATTGTTTATTCCTCTCTGAGTCATGGTGCTGCCCCAGGGCCCGTTCCGTCCAAAAAAACTCAACTGTCTCGTTGTTCATGCCCAGCATCCAGCTCTCAGCATCAGTTCCAGCTACAGTCAGAGCAGATTTTCACCTCTGCTCTATTAAGCAGACTCAAAATTAAACTCAAAGCTGACACTAGCTGATCCCACCCTGGTTTACCATTAATATTAATCCCTCTTAATAAAGGGGAAAAACAACATTTAAAAAGTTAAAATTGATGGAACATGTTGTGCAATCTAAATTAAAGAACAGCCGAAGCTGTTTGTTAAAGTACTAAAAATGGAAGAAGAAAAAACTGTTTGATTTTTGGCAGAATCATATTATTATTATTTTTTTTTATTTAAATCAATTTTAAAAATTTCTGAGAAATTGATAGAAATTGAGTTTACAACATTAATGTCTGTATCTATAATTTCATTCAGCTTTTTACAAAAATTAATTTAAATACAAAAAATGCTTTTGGGGCGAAGATTGTTATGTAAATAATTGAGATTAATTAATTGAAAAACCTCACACTGGATTTTTTTTTTAAAGAAAGAAAATCAAGTCCCACCCCATCCATCCAGTCTGTCCATCTATTTATCCATCCTCTCTATCTGTCGGTCTGTCCGTTCGTCTGTCTGTTGTGTCATTGTATGTACTGTATATGTAAATAAAATTCTCTATGTATTAATTTACAGCTGTTAGGGAGGATGAATACTTCTTGGCAGGAAAGATGATTGCAGTGTCAGTTGTGCACGGAGGTCCAGGACCCCATTTCCTGTCAGAAGATCTGGTACATTATCTCGCAGGAAAGGCTTCATTCAAAGCAACAGTTGCTTCAGTAACTGATGAGGGTATAGGGAAAGCTTTATAAGAGGTGAGGACTGCACACAGTTCCAGTGTTATAGGTCAGAGTAAATGCATTGAGTTATTTTAAGAGTTTTCACTTACTTTAGTCTATATTGTTCATTAGCTTAATTTAGTTGAGTTTACGGTATGTGTTATTTGTCTTGAATAAAAAGGAGGAAGGAAATCTAGGCTACAGTCTTAGTGTTTATGTTCATTTTTATATCCTTCAGATTGAGAATGCTGCTTCAGTGGATGTCCTGCGTGAATGTGTCATTCGACACAGCACTTTGCTGCAGACAGCAGGTTGTCTGCGACATGTTTCCTCTGTTGAGGAAAAGAAAGACATTGTGTCCGACTATCTCCGGTGGTACATTATTGACCGCAACTCATCTGCACTTGACAGGTGAGATTGTATTAAAAATAATAAAAATAATTCTACAGTTGTGCTTGAAAGTTTATCCCTTACCATTAAAGAGAGAAAAAAAATCATCTGCCTGTGAAATAAGTTTAAAATTGATGAAAGTAATAATAAATGTAAAAAAATATGACCATCATGACATTGATTCTGAATTGTGGTTCAACAGAAATATTAAAAACAACAAAATAAGCAAACAAGCACAATAGGGCTCCTGAGCTAAAATTTTGTCAAGCAACACTTTTGAGACAATCACTGCAATCAAGGTTTTCTGTTATGTTAAGACTTATGCACCTGTTGACAGGTATTTTGCTCCACTCTTTATGAGCAAGGTGTATTAATTTGTGGGGGACAGTTTTCTTTTTCATATAAAACAAAAATTCCAAAAATCAATATTTTACTTTACTAAATTATGATTTAGTAAATTGTACTTTATTTATACTTTTTCAGTTTCTTTTTATTGGAATTAATATTGTGAATTTAACCTTTTCTTTAATGGTTGTGCAAATATTCAAGCACAACTGTATGCTTGTGTTGTGAACAATTTGAATGTGGGAACAATACAAACTGTCAGAGCTTATATTTCACAAGGCCATGTATGTATAAACATATTAATACAGTGTGATCAGGCAGTGACATCATGTGTTCATTCTTCAGATTTAAAGATGGTCTTTCAGCACTGCACTTTTTGGATGCGCTTCAGCAACATCCCACCATGCTGTCCCCAGTCCTGTGCCACATTGAAAAGAAGCTCACAGCTCTTGAGCTAGAGCAACTTTTCAAACCTAACTTCAGTCCAGTCGGGAGTAACAGGAGACTTCTAGAGAGTCAAACTATGGGCTACTGGGCAGATTATCTCCTTGACTGTGAAGGTTTGTAAATCTTTTACAACTACGTGTGAAAAAACAATGTGAAATAGTGTCTGGAAAACCATATGTTTTCTTCACAGAAGGCCAGGCTGCTGTGTCTGTGGAGGATGTTTTGATGTTTGCAACTGGGCTGACATCACTTCCCCCTTCTGGATTGGACCCACTGCCAAAACTACACTTCCTGGATGACTCTCGATTCCCAATGGCTAATACATGCCTGAACACATTGAAACTGCCACTGATAGATTCATACCCTGTGTTTAAAACACAAATGGACTTTGGCATTCAGAATTCTCCGGGGTTTGGCTGTTTCTAAGTCATGTGACTAGATAACCCCAGAGATCAAACTTGTTTGGTTGTACCACTACAGATGCAGATTTGTACCCATATTTTTCTTTTCTTATTTGTTATATGTTTTGAATGAGAGAGGGGTGGGGACATGGTGGTATCAACACCAAAAACAATTTCAGTTTCAAGAGGTCACCCTGACTGTCAACAAGAGCTGCTCTTTATTTTTTCTATTCTTTTAGAAGACAACATTGTAAATTCAGTTAATACTGTAATCGTGCTTCTGAATTTAAATATTACTCAAGGTACAGATTTATTTCCTTTATGTTCTTAAAATAGTTGCATGACAAACATTGATTTCTTAAATGTCACTATTTTTACATTGGTTTAAAAAGGAAGCTTTTGAAGGAGTAATATGTTCTATATACTCATAGCGTAGGCATAAACATACATTACTGTGCAATACTTTTCATTTTCAAATGTTTGGGAAGGTAATATTTCTTGATGTTCGCCCACTTTCTTCAGGTTAACATTTAAGCATTACAGTAGACAAGTGCTAATGCAAAGAAACAGTGAAACTAGCCAATATTCAGCTTTTTCAGTTTTCTAAGCAGTTGTTGGTGATTCACACTGATTTAGAATTGAGCAATTTCTTTCAGCTTTAAGTAAAGTTCTGCAGCAGACTCCCAGTTGTGTGGTGTTTGTAAATTATGATGCTCCATAACCATGTCCATGTACTCCTGTATATTTGAGTTCCCACAAGGAGGTAAACACAGCCTGGACTCAGGGAAAGCATCCAGCTCAGCTTGATGAATGGGGAATCCACAGTCCCTGGAGCCATACCTGAGAAAAATGAAAGACAAAATAGTGTTGGTATACATTCAGGCATTTAAAATAAAGAAAAAAACAAACAAACAGTTACCTGTGTGGTAAATAGTACAGCTCATTGGGCACTCCTCCTGGACATGAAGCTGTTCTTGAAGGACGTATCCGATGACTGTTCCACAGTGTCACACACTCATCTAGGTCCTTTTGAACAACCTCACCAAAGCAAAATCTCAATAGGCACTGATGCTCATGACTTCCATTGAAGTGTCCTGCATCTCTCAGGTCTGCAAATAGCTCCATCCAAAACTGAGCCCTATAAAAATGTATATAAGTGTTAGCGATTTTAGTTGTGTTTGAAAGTTTACATCCCCTTCCATAAAATAAAGGGCTAAATTCACAGTAATGATTCAAAATAATTAGAAACTGTTAAATGTAATGATAAATAAAAATGTAGTAATATATAATTTAATAAAGTAAAATATTGATTTTTGGAGTTTTTGTTTAAATAAATAATTTATATATTAAAAATTAAAACTGTCCCCGACAAATCAAAACAACTTGCTCATGAACAGTGGAACAAAACACCTGTCAACAGGTGTAGAAGTCTTATTGAACATTACAGAAAAAAATCTCTGATTGCAGTGGGTTGCTCAACAATATTTTAGTTTAAGAGCTCCATCATGCTTGTATTCTTGTTTTATTTATTTATTTTTGCTTCATCTGTTGAAGTAGAAAACAAAATCAATGTCATGATGTTTCTAAACATTCTTATTATTAATTTAGTCCATCTCAACATTTTTCACTCAGCTGATTTTTTTTCTGTAGGTTATTTAATGGGAGGATAAAATTTCAAGCACAAATATATATGAATTTCATACAAATGAGTCAAACCAAATATTATATTTACCTCCCCTTTCTGTATATGGACCACCAGGACTCAATTCGCTGGTTGTTGGTAGAGGAACCAAACATGTGGCTTGATTCACCTCTGAAGTGGTCATCATGATGGTGACGTAGCGAACACTGAACAGCAGCCATGGTACCATTTTCCGTGCCACAATCAGTTCTCAGTCTCATGGGGACAACACCAAGGTCTCGGACACACGACAAAAAATTGTGCGCGATAACTGAAGGGTTATTGTTTGTTGGTCCACATTTGAGCCACAGGACTTTCCGAGAAAATCCATCTATGCATCCTGAAATGGCTAACCCAAATGGTTTAAGTTTGTCATATCCATCGGCATGCCACATATAGTTGGGTCCAAGTGAATGATAGGTTCTCCTGATGAATCGTCGGCGTGCTCTCCTCTCGCATCCTCGAGGATTAAGCGTCCGGAGTAAATTCATGACATCGTCTCTCTTCACTTTGAGATGGTGCTTTTGTCTCAGTACTTGCCACATGGTTCTATACCCAAACAGTTGTCCAGGTCCACGAAGTTCTTCCCTGATTGCGTTTATTACAGTGGCTCTGGGGCTATAATATTTTCTCCTGTACAAACCAGCATTATTAAGTTTACTTTTAAGAGTTCTCAAACTCATCTTAACACCGTGTAAACTTGACATCATGTCCAAGATTACACTATATGAGTGACCCTCATGGAAATATTCAGTGCAGTATTGCAGAACATCGAATCCTGCCACCTGGTCCGTGTCACATAAAAGTTCCAGAGACCGTCCGCACGAACAACAAAATTGTGTAAACTGGCTGAAATGTGCTCCACAATAAGGGCAAAACATTGTTCGGTTAGCGTAAAAACAGCTTCAGTGCAATTCTTTCTATCTAATTTTCGCCGCTGACTTTCCAAGCAGGAGGACTACAGATTGGGCTGTTTGTACTACAAGTCAGGGTAATCGTGACGTCACATCCTGCCACTGGGACATTCCCTTTCCGTGTAGCCGTCTTTTTGTTAATTTGTTTTTGGCTATGTAACTGTGTTTTGCGGCTTGTGTTGAAGTTTGTTGTAAATTTGTTTTCTGAAATGTAAATTTGTTTTATGATTTGTAAAAGTGTTTCGTTTGTTGTAATTTTGTTTTCTCAAATGTAAATTTGTTTTATGATTTGTAAAAGTGTTTCGTTTGTTGTAAATTTGTTTTCTGAAATGTAAATTTGTTTTATGATTTGTAAAAGTGTTTCGTTTGTTGTAAATTTGTTTTCTGAAATGTAAATTTGTTTTAGCGATTTGTAAAGTGTTTAAGTTTGTTGTAAATTTGTTTTCTGAAATGTAAATTTGTTTTTTAGATTTTGTAAAAGTGTTTCAGTTTGTTGTAAATTTGTTTTCTCAAATGTAAAGTTGTTTCAAGATTTTTAAAAGTGTTTCAGATTTTGTATTGTTGTTTTATGATTTGTAAAAGTGTTTCGTTTGTTGTAAATTTGTTTTCTCAAGTTAAAGTCGTTGTTTCAAGATTTTTAAAAGTGTTTCAGATTTCAGTGAAGAAATTATGTTTTATCAGAATCAGAATCAGAATCAGAAATACTTTAATAATCCCAGAGGGAAATTACTTTTGTTACACGCTCTAGTTACAGTTTTACATGATATATACACACATCCAACTATACAATATAATAAAGATAAAAAATAAGAATAAAAAGAGATAAAATATATATACACATATAGCTCTTCTATATATATATCTGTACGTATATCTATGTATATGTAAAACCTAAATCCAAATAGAGTGAAAAGTCCAATTAAAGTGAATAAATCCAAGTAAAGTGATACGTGGCGTGCAAAAATAGTGCATAAATGCCACCACACACGGGCAGGGGCGGGGTGGGGGGTCTCGGAATCACCTTGAGGGAGGCGTTGTAGAGACTGATGACCACAGGTGGAATGATTTCTTGTGTGGCGCTCAGTGGTGCATCTGGGTAGGAGGAGTCTTCTCCTGAAGGAGCTCGTGGGTTGGACCAGTGTGTCGTGGAGAGGATGTGAGTCATTGTCTAAGATGGACTGAAACCTGGACAGCATCCTCCTCTCTGCCACGGTGGTCAGGGTGTCCAGCTGCTCCCCCACAACATCACCGGCCCTCCTGATCAGTTTGTTCAGTCTGTTGTTTATGTGAGGTGGGCTGTGCCTATAGATATACCTTCTATCAAACAAAGGATTATGGAAATCTGTATAGCTCCTAAGCCCCAGATGGAACACCGGGAGATCCCTATGACAAAGGAAAAACCAATAGGAAGCATCCTTTTTCCTTTTCCTACCTCCTTAAGTCCAGGATAGTGACCACTTTTTTTCTAACTCTCCTTATCACCACATGTTTATAGGATTACACCAAACAGAGTTCATCCAAATACAGAAAATTGTTAAGGAATCCTACATCAAAGGAGTCATTTAGTCCACTGAGATTATGATGCTGTGCTGTCCATGGTGCTGAAACTAGCCAATCTCTTCATTATGTCTCTACTTCAAGGCAAAGGGGCAATTTAAGTATGGATCTAGCTCGATCTCAATCTTCACAAATACACATATGTGATTGATACATGCACAGGACAAGATCCACACACACAGCGCCATTCACACAAGCACAAATAATACACACACAAACACAGGACAAGATACATACGCACACAGCATGATTCACACAAGCACACAAGATTTACATATGCACAGCACAACATTCACCAAAGTAATTTTGGTCCATAAACAATTATAAATTAGATTGCAAAGTACCAGCGGTATTTTAATTTCACTGCATTTGTGTTTGGATTTTTTAGACTCCCCTGATGTGCCTTGATACAAAAATCTATTTTTTTAGACAGGTAATGTTTGCAACCAATCACAATGCTCCCTTCTATAAGCCAATCACAAGAAAGCACTCCAGGTGGGATGACTTACTCATAAGCCAATCACATTCATATTCAGAAAGCGCATACCAAGCGCATACAGGGGGGGGACAAGGGGGCCAGTTGTCCCGGGCCCAGGGCAGAAAGGGGCCCCTTAATCAACCCTCTACATCTTTTGCCGCAAATATATTTTTTAAAAGATGTTTGCAAGGAAATTGGAGGTTTATTCTTAAAATTCATAAAATCTTTTCCTATTATTACTTTCTTTCTATTATCCACTGCAATATTAGGAAGTCTCCCCACCAACCATTCCTTCTAAATGGTTATGCTGCTGACGCAGTTTCTCTGAAGTTTGTCAAGCTGCTATACATAAGGCTGGCTGCACTGCAGGTGGAGA
>JAGKQL010005719.1:0-10811 GCA_018398635.1 Cyprinodon brontotheroides
CTCATAATTTGCAAGATAATTTATTTATAAAGGCTATTTTAATTATTGTGATCAATTTGCACCGTCAATCCCACATGCGGCGCTTCATTTGCAGTCTGGGCCTTTAAGAACAGGCTACAGCGGGATACTTCTCAAAGTACATCCTCGCAGCTCTGGTGCAGTGATGAGAGATTCCTGCGGGAGAGCGGGGGTTGGGAGAGGGCGCCGCGGTAGCAGCTTTGCGGCTGGAGGGACAAAAGTAGGAAGCGATACATGCTTTCACGTAGAGTCTCAAAAGCCGCCAATGACACCGTAAAAGTCATGATTTATGCAGCTAGTCACTTTTTAAAAATGAGTAAGCTGGAGGGGTCTGAAAATTAAGCTAAATATGGCGACTAGAGTCGCTGAGTTGGAAACACTGCGCGCACCCTGATGACTTCGCTCTACCCGTATCTTTTTTCTTCCCCTTCAGTCAAATTAGCGGTGATAATGGCGGCGGCGGATGGCGCGATGTCAATAGCGACACAACACAATGGTCGCATGATGAAATTGGGTATTTAGCGGCGCTTTTAAAGTCGATTTTTAGCCGAATTTTATCGATTACGTTGTTGCAGCCCTACTGCCATTAAGTATCAGGATGAAATCTTTGCACCCATTGTCCAGACCCTATGCTGGTGCAGTGGGTCTGACAATGGGTGCAGGGCGACAATGCCCGGCCTCATGTGGCGAGTATGCAGGCAGTTCCATGAAGAAATTGATACCATTGATTGGCCCCAGGCTGCGCCTGACCTAAATCCAATACAACACCTCTGGGACATTGTTTGATCCATCAAGCGCCCGCCAGGTTGCACCTCAAAGACTGTCCAGGGCTCAGTGATGCCCTGGACAGTCTGAGGTGCAGACCCCAGGACGCCATCTGTCGTCTCATTAGGAAGAGCATGCCCCAACGTTGTCAGGCATGCATACAAGTACTGTGGGCCATACAAATTACTGAATACCTTTTTGGGTTGCGGCAATGAAATTTCAGAAAAATGGACTAGCCTGCTGCATAATTTTTTTAACTGTAATTTTTGGGGTGTCTTTAAATTCAGCCCTCTGTAGGTTGATCATTTTCATGTCCATCAAATGATGTGGCATCCTTTTGTTCCTAACACATCACCCAGTCCATATCAGTTTAAATAAAGAGCATTTTTTTTTTTTTACCTCATTGAGATCTGATTTGTTTTTAAAGCGTTCCTTTAATTTGTTTGAGCAGTGTACTTTAAGCTTCACTATATGGTCCATTTACCAATTTAATGCTAATTTTTAAAAAAGTTCTGAAGTTGAGAGGAATGCGGCAACCAGCGTAGCTTCGAGGCTAACCGCAACCAGGGCTAACGTCTGCAGCGGCCCTCTCTCTGTGTAGCCGTGTGTGAAGGACCGCTGGCTCTGATGGAGGTTTGATTATTTTATTTAGAAAAATGTTAACTTAATTTGTGCAATTATTATTCCCCCATTAGATAAAAAAAGTCATAATTTGTTATCATCTAGAGACGAGCTTTGAATGTGGAGTTCCTACAGTCAGTAGATCTTTGGCCGAGTAACTTTAACTTGCAGTTGAGTAAGATTTAAATATGAGTATCAATACTTTACTCAAGTACTACTGTTGAGTACTTTGTCCTCTGCTGTTTATAACTGATCCTCTAGTAACAGCTGTATGAAGGTAGATTTGTTTCTTTATTATTCAATCAATAAAAAATTCCTTTTTTATTGATTGAATAATAACCGGTTATGCTGAAGTTTTTGGGAATTGAATGATTAAGACACAAATGTCCTACCCATGTATGGCCCAAACACAAAATAGATCCCTTCAACCAAAGAGAACATTTTCAACAATAAAAAAAAGTGTTCAGATGCAATTTTATGAGTCTCAAATATTTTATTTGTATTCAAAAACAATTTTTCTATGATTGAAAACGTTTATCTTTTTATTGAAGTTACTTTTTTTATTGATTCTGTTGTTTGTTTGTTTGTTTGAAGCAACTTCTTTTTTGATTGAATAATAAAGACCCATTATATGGTCCAATCAAAAAACCATGTTACTTCAATTAAAAAAGTAGCTTTAAACAAAAAAGACCGAACTTCTATCAAATAAAACATTTTCAATCAAAGAAAAGCAGTGTTCAAATGTATTTTTTTGAGTCTCAAATATATTTTTGCATTCAAATACTTTTTTTTCTTTGATTGAAAAATGTTTTTTTTCATTGAAGTGAAGATTTTTTTTTATTGAAAATATATTTTTTTACTGAAGCAAACCTTTTTTTTTTGATTGAAAGATAAAGAAACAAATCTACCTTCATACAGCTGCAGGGATCAGCCGCTTAGAGATCAATTCCGGACCTTTAAAGCAGATAATGATCATTTTAGATATGTGCTGCTTTTATTGGGCTGAGTTTGAAGTTCTGTTCTTCCATTTATGTGGTAAAAATGCCACGATAATGAGTGTTACACAGATCAGTTTACACCCAAATAAACATCCTTTAGCAAAGGATAAGAGATGCAGGGAGCAATCATAACTTTAGCCATCGCTCATCTCTAGCTGGTTGTGAAAAACGATTGTTTTAAATAAGAGTTTGTTTTTTAAAATGCTGATTTTTGATCAGACTGAGACAGAAATCCCTCATCAGACCTGGAAGCAGAACCTGGTAGATGAGACGTTCAGGGAACCAAAGACTGATCCACAGCACGAATCTGGAGCAAACGTTTTAGTGACGCATTGAAAGCTGACCAACCTTAGGAGGAGGCCCCAGGGATCGGCCTCGGCCCCTGCCTCTTCCTCTCCCCCGTCCTCTTCCTCTCCCCCGGCCCCTGGGGCGCCCGGGGCCGCGGTGCTGAAGGATGCCGAGTCCTTCGGTTTCCACACGGCCGCGGTCTCCCTGAGGACAAGCAGAGCAAACGGGTCAGCTAACAGGATCAGAACCTGATGATAGAACCGGGACGTTCTGAACATGTTTTAACATGAAATGCTTAGTGGACCATCCAGAACCTGCAGCATTTCTGTGACTTCCAATCATAATGTTCCTACAATCAGCTACAGCAGAAATTAGCATCAGTCCATAATCAATCAGAACCTGAACACACCGCAGCTCCAGCCGGGGTCTCACCTCTGAAGCGGGTCGGTACCGCCTGTCTACTTGGAACATTAACTGCTCCCAGTTCAGAACCAGAACCAAGGAGGGAGCCAGTGGTGAGTTTCAAACATTGAGAGGTTCTGTTCTTCTAAAGGCCCGAATTCACCTGCTGCGTACCACTTTTGAACCTCCGATCCAATTTTTTCCATGTCACACTGGCTGCGTATAGAGAGGCTTCAACTAGGCAGGTTGAGCAAATCTGTGCAGATTTTTGCAATTCTGTTTCTGTGCCGCTTAGACCCAAACATACCAGCAGGGAGCCGTCACTGGGAATCCCCAGCAGCAGCTGCCTCAGGCCCGCTCGCCTCTAAGCGATTTTCTGCAAATATTCGTGGCGGCTGGAAGTAGATGTTAGCGTTTTTCAGTTATGTGCTACAAACTGCAGGAACCAGGATAATAAAAGCAAACATATTCTGCCGGCAGGTTTCTACATTTTAAGTGAATTTAGGCGTTAAACTGTTTCAGAGGAGTGATCATAGTGCTCTGCATCAGCAGTGCTGTGTCTGACTCCCTGCCAGCTCCCAGATCAGCTTCTCTGATTGGTTGGACGTCCAGCAGCTAAAGTTACATATTTCCAACTCCAGCAGCAGCTAAAGTGCCTCAGATGATCAGAAGCTCATGTGCGCTGCTCCTGCGGCTCTAGATGCTGCAGGAGCTTTTGCTGCTCCTTGACGCGCATCAACTATTGACTTTGCATGTAAACCAGCTGCTTCTGCTGCTTGCTGTGTCAACGTAGTGTTAAAGTTCTAACAAACTTTGTCTGGTTCTGTCTTTTTTGGACCTCTAGCAGAGACTGACTCACAACGTGGTTCTAAACTAGCAAACATCCGTGTCCTAACCCTCTACTGAGTCCAGAACTTTCAGAACCACAGGGTTTGACCGGTTTCTTTTCATGGAAACAGAACCTAGCCCACGATGTTCTGAAAACAACCTGAACAAGAGCAATCATTCAGTTCTGATAGGTGGCAGAGTCTCACATTGTTTGTTGCCACGGCAGCAGGTTTGTCCTCCTCCTCCTCCTCCTCTTCCTCCTCCTCCTCGCCGTCGTCCTCCTCCTCTTTCATGGCCTCCTCTGCCTTCGGATCCCCTCGGCTCTGCTCTGGTTCCGGCACACTGGAAAAATCTGGTTCTCCGTGGGTCGGGTTCAGCTTGTAGTGTCGGTTCAGGCCTCCAGGACCAATGTAGGCCTTATCGCAGGTCTGACACCGATGGCGCCGGGACTTCAGGCTGTAGCTGGCAGACGAAGGGCTGTCGGAACCGGACCCAGCCCGTTTGCCATTCTCCTCCTCCTCTACACTCATGTCAGAATAATCGTCCGAGTCCGACTGGTGGCTCTCAGCCAGGTCCTCCGTCTTTATGAACTTGTAGTCCTTAGCTTTGTACTTGGGCGGCCTGGAAACCCGACCGGACCGGGTTTGGACCTTCAACGCCTTCTTCTCTTTTTTCTTGGCCTTCTTCTTCTCTTTCTCTCTGTCTCTCTCCTTGACACCAGAGGCTAGGTTTACCGGGGCCGCTTTGGGGGCCACAGTCAGGGTGGTGGGCTGAGGAGCCGCCGGAGCCGCTTTAACCGGACCCTTCCCAGCAGCTGGTTCCGTGCCGTTGTGTGGCGCCTTAACCAGAGGAACGCTAACAGTTTTAGCAGGAGCAGAAGGAGGCGCCTTACAGCTGGAGGCCGGCAGATCTTTGAGAGTGGACGCCGTGGTCACCCTGATGGTGGAAAGCTTTTGACCCGGACTGGAGGAGCTGGTTGCTACGGTAGCCGGGCCTGTCACCTTGTGGACCAGGGGCAGCAGAGACCCGACCACAGGGGTGGCGTTCTGCAGCAGCAGCTGTATGGCGGGCTCCCCTGGGTTCTGCTGCAGCAGGATCTGCTGACCCTGCTGACCCACCATGGGCTGGATGTGGATGATCTGCGCGTTGCTCAGACCGGCTGACAGCTTCACCTGAGGGTGACTGATGGTCACCGTCTTCTGCTGCAGTGTTTTCACCTCCTGCTTAGGAGGAACTTGGATCTGAATCCTTGTAGGTTCCGACTGGAAAGACAAAAACACAAAGAAAGAGATTATTGGAGCTGAAGTTATGATGGAAAATCATTGCAACCATGGAAACATCTGAAGGGGGGGCTTGTAAAAGACTGAGATGCTAGATGTGAGGTTATCCTGCCATAACCCTTAACTACTACAGCAGTTATGATGCAACTTCATCACCTCTTCATCTATCAGAAACAATCAACACGAGGAAGAGAGTTAATTTGATGGAAACGGAGCAGAATGTGTCTGGATCAGTTACTGCAGGTTAAATAAAGATAAAAACAGTCATCCTCCCTGGTCCTGGTCACTGTGCTGATAGTAGAACAGCACAACAATAGGAAACCATGAAGGGATGTTGGTGAATTTTACTTTTTCATCATTCTATCTCTATTCTCCCACTCTGCAGAATCTCTCAGTTCAATCTCTAATGTTCTGCTCTTTCTGCTTTTTCCTCATAGTAGCTTCATCTGGTCTGTTCCTGTTTGGCTGTGACTTCATCCTGGAGAGAAAAATATCAGCTGTGCTGCTGCTATCAACATCTTTGTTTCCCTAGATGTTGGAGCTTGGCCTGTTTTTTCAGTTTAGTCCTGTTTCTCTGACTGTGACTAACTGGATGTGCTCTCTTCATCCTCTGACATGGGAGCTGGCTCGGAGCTCGCCTGCCTGGCTGTGTGTTTCCTGGAGTCGCAGCCGCTTCTGTGGAGCTGGTTGTCAGTTGCCTTTTGTATGTATGCTTCTTTTCTATGTCTGCTTCTGTCTCCTTGAACCCCGAGTCGGCCTCAGCAGATGGCCGCTCACACTGAGCCTGGTTCTGCTGGAGGTTTCTTCCTGTTAAAGGGAGTTTTTCCTCTCCACTGTCGCTCACTGAAAGCATGCTTAGTGTGAGGATTGCTGAAGAGTCAATGACTAGATGCTGCACAGGAGGCATTTCTACTGCGTGTCTCTGTGAGTGGGTTCAGCTTGTAGTGTCTGAGTGGGGAGTACCAGCATGGCGGACGGTGGCTTCACTTTTTTCAGCCAATCAGCAGTCCATTAAATAAATAGAGATCAGTGAATGAGACACCATGCCATCATCAGAGGGATTTTAATACGTTTCACTTCTTTAGGAGCAGAGGGAACTACACAGACGCTCCATCACTGCCAGACCTTTGAGCTTTAACTGATTCTGACAAGTCTCGCTGTTAGTCGTGATGATCCTGAAGATCAAAGATTCCCTTCATGCCTTGGAGCGTGAATGTAAGCGATTATCTGGATCTTAAAATGTGACCCCTTCCTGCTGCTCAGCCTCCATCTTCCCCTAAGGGCGAGGCACTCCAGTCACCGCCGCTCTCATTGGGCTGCCGGTCTCTCCTGTTCCAGGCGATCGGTGACATTTTTCAGCTAGCGGATGAAGCAGGCTGACTTAACCCAGAACACTGGTTGGTGGTTCATTGATTTATAACGCCACATAAACCCTTCATGTGATTTGCAGCCTGACAGGATGAGGCAAGGGAAAAAGAAACCTACTCTACTGTCAATGTTAAATTCAAACCGGTTTTCGGACAAAAAAAAATATAATAAAAAAACTTGAAGATAGACTGATGCAGAGGCGTAGCCAGAAAATGTTTATACGGGTGTCCAGGTAATAACCAATGTACACTGAAGGGTGGCCGAAAGTGAATCCAGAACCTCAGGGTCAGTCTACACTGTTCCAACAGGAAAAATTAACGAGAACAAGGTCCATATTTTCTAAATAAAGACAAGATATACTATACCTACAGACTTTGCTAACAAAATAGAAGCATATATTTAAACATCCATTTAAATAAAAGGTATAATGGATAAAATTCTTTCAGGTTTGAGTTTTGCAGCGAAAATCTTTTCCATTGTCACTACTTACCAACTTTTATCAATAATCA
This sequence comes from Cyprinodon brontotheroides, assembly GCA_018398635.1. Classification (NCBI taxonomy): domain Eukaryota; kingdom Metazoa; phylum Chordata; class Actinopteri; order Cyprinodontiformes; family Cyprinodontidae; genus Cyprinodon; species Cyprinodon brontotheroides. The sequence goes on from JAGKQL010005719.1 coordinate 7,078, forward strand.
TTCTGCATAAAATTGATATTTACAAGTACTAAAATCCTACATAAATTGCGAGATTCTTTTAATGCTTTTTTTATTAAAGTAATTATTTATCCACATGATTTTACTGAAGACTCCTAGATGACTTGCAGAGATACATCATTTTCTCTTTACCACATAAAACACAAAATCTAGTTCTACAAAAGAGCATAAATTCTGGATTTATCATCTTTAATGTCAGGATATTGATGATGCATAATTACGATTCAGTCAGTTTTTGTTGTCAGGTAGATAATTTAATATAATGAAAAGCGTTTTGAATATTCCGCCGAGATGGTATTACTTTTACCGTCTATTAAGCCACATGCGATGGTACTGGGATGGCCACAGAGCTTGCCAATGCTCAAGCCAACCCCTGTACAAGCACCTCAGGCTTTAAAGGGTTCACAGCTCACGATGTTTGTTCTCACGCTGAGCGACCCGACGCTCCGATGCTAAATGTAGGTTTCATAAAAAAGACACAGACAGGCATGGGGCGTTGCAGGCTAACAAAGAAGCTAAATCAACCCCATTCCAAAGGGGTGGAGCCAATCGTCCGTTTCAATTTTCATTGTTTTCACAACAACAGAAAAAGGCTTTGTTGGGCTACTGTATAAAGCCTAGAACTCTGAACGCCATTTCTGACACTTTTTGAATTGAGAAAAATCTTCCTGGATGGGAAGAGAAACGTCTTCAAATTTGGAAACAAAGTCCAGTGGATTTTAACTTTTTTGGAATTTCATAAAAAAAATAATAAAACCCTGCTTTAAAGTCATAGGGAAGCGGCTGTTTCAACCGTTGTATTTCCGAACTGATTGTGATTGTTCGTTTTATCAAGGGGCCGGGATTGTTGCGGGAAGGTTTGCAAAAGCAAGTTTGGTTGTAGCTGGTTTTTCAGGAGGAAGACATCTTACTAACCAGTTAACGCTAACGTAGCCCTGGCCTGGGTTCCCAATGGGAAATTCCATTGGGAGCAAGTAGCATTAAATTGGTGACTTAGAAGCTTGACACTCCAGGGAACACTATGGACCCAGGGAGGGAAGCCATGCAAGAGGAGGGAGAGGTTTAAGTAACCGAGGAGGTCATGGATGAGGTCTCCTCCAAAATGCCACACATTTTTTATTTAGAGGAGGACAGCCGGGACGTAGATTTGTGGGAAAGAGGGACGCCCACGGCAGCAGAAGTTTTTTTGTGGTGTAGAAGGCTGGCCGTGCACATGTTTGAAACCCCGCCTCACAACAGCAGCTACCAGTTCTGTTAGCTCTACACGCCCCGCCAAAGACACGAGCGTCCATTCGCTCAAAACGTGAACACTGGGGCCGAAGGAACTCTTCAATGGGAAAAGAAATTCAATTACTAATTTCAACCGTTCCGTTTAGCACGTATATTAGCTCGAGTACATATGCAACTCAAGGATGCTTTATGCATCTGAAAACATTTGATTGACAGATGATCGTTGATATATGATTGGATAAATTTAGATGTTCAGGCTGACGTATAACTAACTGGCCTGCATAAGATACGAAAAAAAAACAAAACTCAGATTTTAAAACAGAATTTTTTTTAAATAGAAATTTTCTAACTTTTGGGACAATGTGGTCTGATAAAGAGTACATTTATATAGATGTTCAAGCCAGAATTATTTGACATTAAAACTTTAATGCATAGACTGGGATTAAAAAGCTTTTCCTCTGTGGACCAACCTCCAAACATTTCCTGCTCCTGTGTTTCTCTATTGAGGGAATTTAAATACTAGTGAAGGCATCGCCAAGGCGGTCCTGGGGGGCCGCTGTCCTGCAGGTTTTAGAGGTTTCTCAGCTTCAGCACAGCTGATTCTGATTAATGTAGTTCAGCAGAAGCCTGTTAATCAGCTATCAATGGAAATCAGCTGTACCTCTAAACCCCGCAGGACAGCAGCCCTCCAGGGCTGAGTTTGGGGATTCCTGCACTAGTGTGAAATCAGTCTAAAGCAGCTAAGACCTGAGAGATGATCCTGCAGCCCTGTGGGAGGAAAGGGGAACTTCCTGATGGAGCCTGAACTCACCTGGACCACAGTGCTGGACTGCAGGGCCACCTGCTGCGCCACACTTTTCAGCTGAGTGGAGGCGTTCTTCTGAGGAGACACCTTCAGGGTCTGTGGAGGAACCTGGACTTGCTTCTGCTGGGTCGGAACCTGGACCGGCTTCTGCTGGGTCGGAACCTGGACCTGCTTCTGCTGGGTCGGAAGCTGGACCTGCTTCTGCTGGGTCGGAACCTGGACCTGCTTCTGCTGGGTCGGAACCTGTTGGACCTTGACTTGCTGCAGGTTGTCCTGGTTCTGAGACTTGGTGACCTGGTTTATGACCTGCTGCAGCTGACTCGGATCCAGAGAGGTCTTGTGGACCGGGGCGGCTTTGACCAGCTGGCTGTGCTGGAGCAGCTGGACGGCCTCGGTGTCAGAGACCTGAACGATCTGCTGATTGCTGAGCTGACTGAGCACCGCCTGCTGCTCCTCCACCGTTAGCCCGGAGCTCTCCACCAGGCTGCCGTCTGGCTGCACGTAGATGATGGTGGTGTTAGCCAGGTCTGTGAACTCTGCGCCCACCACCACCCGCTGCTCCACCTGACAGCCTTCTGCTCCACTCAGGGTCTGCTGGCTGCCATCCGCGCAGGACCCGGGCTCTGAGCTCTCTGCGGGCTGCTCGCACTCAGCCACCAGAAACGTTGATACCTTCTCCTGGGGCTGTAGGACCTGGGCGGCAGGCTGGCCTGCTGTAGGCTCCGCAGACTGGCTGCTCAGAGGAGCCTCTGTCCCTGGCGGCTCCGCCACTGTTATTGTTCCGATAGCTCCGCTATCACCCTCTCTGTCCGCCATTTTAGCTTTGGGGTTAACCGTTAGCTTCCACTGGGGGCCTTGCTGCTGTTCGCCGTTTCTTCAGAGAATATCGCTGAATAAAAAGTCCTTTATAAAACCGGCTTGTGCTGGTAGGTAAAGCCCTGCGCGGGAATGAATGGCAGCATTGATGGAAGCGCTGGAATCTCTGGAAGCTGAGAGTTAGCGGGAGGAGTTTTGAACTAGCCTAGCTTAACCCTCCGCGGCAGCGGTGGCGCAGAACTCCCGGAGCGGAACCGATGGAACGGATTCAGTCCGCGGTCAAAAACACGGCGACACACCGAGGGGTCCTCTCTGCTTCCTTCTTCTTCTTTAATTTTATTTTTTTTTTTTTGGCGGTTGGCAAACAACAGATGCATTTCCGCCATCTGCTGGAATGGAGTGTGGGCCGGAATGACTCTCAGGAACTAACTTCTATTATAAAAATTTGTTTGTTTTTTTTTAGGTATCGAAATAAGTATTCTGTAAATGTTACTGTCAGAATGACTGCAAATTAATCTATTTTAACTTTAAATTTTACTTAAATTTAGAATTAATTGGGGCATCCTCTCTACTCACTTCTCAGTTTATTTCTACAGCGCCAATTCACATCATGCTCATCTCTCAAGGCCCTTTACAGTTCACCAGATCATCCAGTCAGATTGATTCACAAAAGTTTTCTATCTAAAGAAAAACCAGCTGATTGCATCGACTCATTGACTCTTCAGCAATCCCTCACACCAAGCACATGCTTGCCTGTAGCGACAGTGGAAGAGGATAAAACTCCTTTTAACAGGAAGAAACCACCAGCAGAACCAGGTTCAGTGTGAGCGGCCATCTGCTGAGGCCGACTGGGGTTCAAGGAGAC
>JAGKQL010005720.1:0-10941 GCA_018398635.1 Cyprinodon brontotheroides
GCCCACTCGTTATTCTGAACGAGGCCAAATGAAGCTCTAAATACTACCAGCTTTTATAAAAACATATCTTTAATACTCTTTTTCCTGCACTCCTCAACTTGATTACAATAACCTTTTTACTAAATGTATTATTTGAAGTAATTATGTTACTGATTATTATTGCCTCAACAGAAAAAAATCGAGCTAAAAAAAATGGTTTGTTTAGTTATCTTTCCAGCTGTATCTCACCGTTACCGTTTCTTCAATACAGCAGATATACATTATTTTTAAAATACTGAGAAACGGAAATGAAAAGAAAACTGGGATGAGTGTTAATTTCACTCTTTAATACTTCTTAGGAAAAAAAAGAAAAAGGCAGCCAATGGCTTCAGCTTGTTAGCAGTACTTGAACATCTCCACAAAGGAAGACTTATGGCTCGACTAATTTGTTTTTTTCTCTGTCAACAAAGAAGGCCTTAGTTCATGGATTATAGCAGATGAAATGCACTAAAAATATATATAAATACCAACTCACAGAAGGTGAGTTAACGTTAACAGCAGGAATCAAGCAGCATCTTTTGCTAAGCGTCCGATCATGAAGCGACGCTACGATTCACCGCTGTGTAGAAGTTACACGAGTCCCTTTCAGCCATGAGACGTAAACAGTTTTAGGTTGTTTGAGGCTGATCCAGACATCTCAGTACCACTTGATTGAAAGGAGAAAAGCTTTATGTGCTGTTGGCCTGTTCCTGCTCGAACAGAGCCATGGCGAGGTGCGACCGGGACCCCAGGCTCTCCAGGTTGCTGATTACACAGCGGTGGTAGATGTCCTCGCTGAAGCGAGGGTTGCACGCTCGCCGCACATATTTCTGGATCAGCGCGGGTTCCACGGCCCTGAACACGTGCAGGCCGGAGTAACGCACGAAGATGTCGTACACGTCCATGGTCTCCATCAGCTCCTCGTTCTCTAAAATGTCGGCGGCCATTTTGGTACGGGCGCTCATGTAGTCGGCGTTGTAGAAGCAGGCCTCGTCGAAGATGTGCCTGTCGAAGTGGCCGTCTCGGAGAGACTCTGAGGCGAAGGTGGAGGCGGCGGACGGCTGCTGGTCGCGGTAGATGACGGCGGGGTTGTACTCCTGGAAGTGGATGGGGAAGAAAACCTGCCAGTTGCTGATGGCGTTCATTCTGCAGCGGTTCAGGAAGTCTGCATTGACCTCGGTCCAAACACTTGACAGGAAGAAAAGAGTGTCCACGGGGTGCTTCTTAGAAATGATGTCCATCAGCTTGACCTGTGAGGGAACCTCAGTCTTCACGCTAATCCAGGGAATCTTCACGTCGCCGTAACGTTTTTCCACTTCTGCGATCATTGACTTGACGCCGGCGAACACGTCAGTCTGGCTGACCCTCTGAGCGTCGAAGGGATCGTAGATGAACAGGAAGGTCAGTAACACGTTGTCGTGGGTGTCCAGAGTGTTTGTCACATACATGTCCAGGAAGTTGCCGACATAGTCCTGATCTTGCGCGGTGACCGGCAGGATGACCTGCACCCGTGTCGCCTCTGTCACATAAGGCATGGGGATAATCTCTACGGCGCTAAGGGGTCGGAGCAGGTTGACCCTTTTAGCGATGACCTGGCTGTGGCCCTTCTGGGTGAAAGCCTCCAGCGCCAGGTCGAGGATGTACTCCATACCACGCGTGGGATCGAAGCGTCTGTAGCCGTTCAGGAGGCGGCCTTTGCGGAAGCGGAGCTGTGGCTGGTAGTGCTTGTTGAGACGTTCCACGGCGACCTCCAGCACGGCGCTGACATCGGCTCGGTCGGCTCCTCTCATCTCGCATTTAGGCGAGCCGTCAGTGCAGGAGTAAATGTGGTCCTCAGTGAAGTAATCCCAGTTTATGACCTCGAAGCGGGTTTTGGGTTTGAAGGGGGAGTTGATTCCTATTGGCCATGTGATCCCTGCCTTCCCCTCAGGAGTCAGGTGGCTCAGGTTGCTGATCTGCATCTAATGGACACAAAGCAGACCAAAAACAGTTCAACCAGAGGGAGTATTGGTTCATTTGGTGTACAAATCAAAAATGCGACATCTCAGCAAAAATCATTTTGTGCCAGGAATCTAGTATTCTACCTTTTGCAATCAATAGAATCTATTTATTACATCAAACATGATGGGATCTTGTTGCTTATTTATTGAATTATTCATTGATGATCGTGATCTTGATGACTCTGATGAAAAACCCAAGGTTGTTAAGTCATCATAACAAGCTTCTTTTCCATCATATTACCTATATGATTGACTGACGCGTGCTTATAGCTGCAGTAATCTCATAACAGTTCAATGTTAAACTTTGTCGCTTTGCTCCAAGGAGAGGCAGATGCAGATTTTAAACTCCTGTTGTCGCTGTAATTTTTGTTCCTCATTATTAACAAGACCAAGCTTGTCTTCATAATGGTTTCATATCTCATTAAATGGCCTCTAAGAGTTTATTGTGTAATTATTTACAGATAATGAATCATTTTCTGAATATTATTTCGGGATATTAGCCATTCCTGACCTGTGTGTGTTGTAGTTAAGCAGTTTTGTCAGTTTTCTTTATAATGCAGAACTCTAAAGTTTAAATTTTGTCCTGCACATCGCGCTTATTTTATTGTAATTTGCTTTCTTTTGTGACAATTGCATTTCATCACCATTTTAACTTTAGACCTTAAGCTTGTTTTGAGTTGAGGTTTTGGGGATTTTTATCTTAAGATGGTGAGATCGTTTTTTCCATATAACATGGTTATTAACCTCATTGCATCAGTAGTGAGCTTAAAAAAAACTCTTGACTGAAGGCATTTATTCATCGCCACCCCTGGGGAAGCAGCAGCCGCAAGGCCACAATAACGCGGTGCTTAGCTACAACTGCTTATTCATTATCTCAATGTGTCAAAGCTAATTCTGCTATAAAAGAGTAATTTATTAGTTTAAATTATTTATACATATGACATTATGCTCTGATCATGTCAGGCTGTTTTTTTTTTTAGTTGAAGAAAATAACATCTTAAAGGTTAATCTTAATGTCTTGTTCTTACATGTTTTATTACTTTATTGCCTCACCATCTCCAGATAATAAAATCTCAAGCTTGTTAACCTCTTCCTATTACAGGGATATGTACCTCAGGCTTTTAAGGTTGCTGTAATTCAGGGGAGCTCAAGCTGCAACTTTTTGATGCACTCCATTTTCAACACACCTGAATCAAATGAGTGGCTCATTACCTTGCCTCTGCTGGGCTAAATGAGGGGATTGAGCCTTTCGATTCAGGTGTTTTATAGAACAGATGCATCTAAAAGTTACAGGATGGTAGCTCTTGAAGACTGGACTTGAGCACACCTGCTGTAATTAGACCTTTACTTCATAAACCGTCTCTATACCCAGATGATTTGATCAATTTACTTAGGACCTATATCCAATCTTTCTCTCTTATCTATAATTCTTAGAAAGTAGTTGCCAAACAAGTGTGTGACCACTTCCACCAAAAGGGAACATTTTGAAGAGCTTCAGCCTGGCTTTAGAGCTCATTTATAGCACTGAAACATCTCAAATGAAAGTCAATAATTATACTCACATGTCCCCAGATTTCATGGGACTTGTATCTATACTTGACCTGTGCTGATCTTGGTGCTGCATTTGGATAAGCAGCTCTTTATTATAATATTATTTTAAAGACTCTGGAATATTTGTTGGAATTAAAGGAACAGCTCTAGACCGGTTTAAATCTTATCTTCACCTCTGATCGGCTTTAGTTTGTTCACGCAATGCATCAAACCTTCCTCATGCTCAGCTGTTACCTGTGGAGTACCACAGGGATCAGTGCTGGGGACCATTTCTCTTTACTATATAAATGTTCCCAATCTGTAGAATTATTAGACAGCATGGGATTAATTTTCACTGTTATGCTGATGATACTCAGTTATATCTGTCTATAAATCCAGATGAAGTAAACCCATTACATAGATTACAGGCATGTCTTGAAGACATAAACATCTGGATGACTCTTAACTTTCTGCTTCTGAATGCAGACAAAACAGAAGTTATAGTCTTTGGACCAGAGTCTCTAAAAAAGAAGCTGATTAGTCAGTCACTTCATTTGGATGGGATTAAACTGATTTCAGATAATAAAGTAAAAAATCTTGGTGTTATTTTTGATCAGGACCTGCCATTTAAATCCTATATCAAAGAGGTTTGTAGAATTTCCTTCTTTCATCTGCAGAATATTGCAAAAATTAGAAATATCCTGTCCAGGGGTGATGCTGAGAAACTAGTCCATGTATTTGTTACTTCAAGGCTGGACTATTGTAATTCTTTACTATCAGCAAGTCCACAAACTGTAGTTTAAAGCGTTCAGCTGATCCAAAATGCTGCAGCCAGAGTTCTGATGAAAATTAAAAAGAGAGATCATATCTCTCCTATTCTAGCTTCTCTTCATTGGCTTCCTGTTAAATCCAGAATAGAATTTAAAATCCTCCTTCTCACATATAAAGCCTTAAATGGTTAAGCTCCATCTGATATCAGAGATCTGATTGTTCCTTATGTTCCTAACAGAGCACTTCGCTCTCAATCTGCAGGTTTACTAGTGGTTTTCTAAAAGGGGAAGTAGAGAGCGCGCTTTGTTTTAAAATATAAAATATAACGCAGATGTTTGGGGGACAGTGATTAGCCTACATATTTATGAATGCTGGCGTACCATACAGGAGGCAAATTATGAACAGTTTAGTTTGTGCCTTCAGAGTGGGTTGCCCATAGGAAGATGTTACTTGGATATAGCGGAATATCAGCTCCAAATGACACAAAACTAATATGGGTGAGTAGAAACATGATGTAATAACATTAAAATCAAGGCCCAATGTAAAAAAAAAAAAAAAAAAAAACGGTGTTTCCCTTTAAAACAGAGTGATGTTTTTAACATCACTCTGAGAGAGGTAGGTGGAGGTAGAGCATTATCGCCCCGATCAGGAGGAGAATTTCAGTCCGGATAGACGTTTCACCTTGGCTCTACTTTTTGCTTATACCTCATCCAACATACTTCTCTAAGCTATTTCTGCATTTTTGCTTCTACAGGCTTAGCAGACTGCTGGAGGACAAAGGGACTCTCCTTTCCATCGCTCTCTCTATATTCTCCCATTCTCGCGGTATTTACATTACATTGATTACATTATCTTAGATGCGTTGAGAGAAAGAATAATCTTATTTTAATTTAATTTAATTTTTTTTTTTTATTTGTTATCTCAAAAGTGGGAAAGCTCAAACTTCTGAGATGATGAGGTCATGTTTTTCCTATGAACCTAAATATCAAGAATGTGAAATTATGCCTTGGGAAGAACTCCTTGTAATAATGTCATAATAAATATATTTTATATCTCCTACTAATCTATCATCAACTCTTTTCTTTTGACATCTGCAGTCAATAAAGTCCAACTTATACATTTTCAGGGGTAAATAAAACTATTCTTTAAACACAAAATTTTCTTCTATACCGAATTCAATTTTCATATTACAATTTATAGATTAGTTTCATGCTGTTGAACACTGCGTGAGCGCTCGCAGATAATACCGCAGATTATCCTCCATGGCTTAATCCCGTATGTCTCAACAAAGCACCTTCACCTGTTTACTTACATGCGTGAATAATTCATCAATCAGGAAATTCTGCTTTTGTACATGCAGTTATTAGGGTGGGAGTAAAAGAAGAAAGCTGTGACACAGTCCTGTTAAAAATCGACGTACCTGTGTGCCTTTTTTTTAGCAGTTATATACATAATGGTAATACAGTAAACACAACAAACCTGAAGATCCTGAATCTGCTGATAAGTCCATTCCAGCTCTATTTGACTGAAGCGCTTTTGTAGACGTACATGCGATGTGGGGTCCCACATGATGGACTGTGAAGGCATTTTAAAAGTAAGGCTGTCTTCACGCCCGACCGCTTTTCCCAGCTCAAAGTAACGGGTACATCATCCCCCAGTCCGTCACACAGACGATAAAATGTAGATGGCAACATTTCTCTGCAATGTTTCTGCAAACAATCTGCTGTAGTTGCCTGGTGCCTCCACTCAGCTTAGATCTCAAATAGTCGACAGTGATGCAGCTGCCCAGCCACCATCAGGTCTAACGCTGGATGATGTCATTGGCGCAGGTGTGAGGTGCGGGCTGCAAACGAGCCAGAAGGCCGCGAGACAGGAGGTAGCCGTAGGCCCCCCAGGGCAGTAACGCCGCCTTCCTCCCCCCTCCTGGCGAACTCCCAGCCCTGCCCATGTATAGGTCCTGACCAAAGACTGAGGTGGCCCACCAGCCTTTGAGAGGCGACCCACCATGTAGGTGTCGCCCCGCTTAAGAGGAACTAGTCGTACTTCTGAGCCAGAGTGCTGATGGAGATGTCGTAATCGCCTCGCACATCAGCCACACCGCCTGTCGCCGCGGCTATCACTGTCATCCCATCGGGCACCTTGGGGCCGTAAGCCCGTGAAGAAAAAGGTTCGATGGGTGATTATGCTTACTGTATGCGTTCACGCCACGCTAACGTAAGTTGAGGGTGGCCCTGAGGTGAGGACACCGCCAACAACAAATGATGCCCAGTTCAGTGTGATGCATCTTGTTCTGGTGAAACAAACAGTATTTTATTGTGGCTGTCTAATAAATACAGATATAAAATTGTGTCCTATGCTTATTGAGATACTTTTTGTATTTGAGCTTTAAAAATCCGACCCGGTTATGGGCGCACTACTTTTTTAAAAGCTTACTTACTCAGCAACTCAGAAACACGGTGACACCAAAATTCAAAGCCCCACAGCTCTGAACTGTTATACTTAGAGGTCTGATATTTTCGCTGTTGTAGCTGACATGATGAAGGACAAATGTAATGCAATGTGACATGCCTATTCCAAAGCATGTTCTATTACTGCTGTTCAAAAAGACCTATTATTTCAAGAAACTAGAAGGTGTTAGCTTCAATTGATGCATCACAGGTGCAATTTGGGGCCTAAAGATCCTCATTTATTTGCTTTTCCATTTGAGTATGCAAAATAGGCGAGGATTACCCAAAATGATTTGTTAAGAGTCCAGAGAGACATGTTTTTCCCCATTATTCTCTGAAAAAAAAATATCTTGGCTCCTCAGTCAGCTTTTAATGAAGCTTATGGTAAGTCTGCTATTTCTATGCTGCTATAGGCTTAGCTCCTGGAGGACAAAGGGACCACTTTCAACTTCATTGTATTTTTATTCTCCTATTGTGCAGTATTTGTTAGTTCAACCCCTAACTCTATAGCTCAATTTACACTACCCTCTGAAAACCGATCCGTGCAGAGTTGGGACCGAGCTTGGATCAGTTAACCGTGCTGAGCTTTGTTCATATGACCATTTACACATTACGCTAGCACGGTTCCTTAGACGTTTATTTCTTGTTTTGTACAGCTTTCATAACATTTCCATTCCTTAAAGTGCAGCCTTGCCTCCTTGTGAAAATCTACGGCACCGCTGCTCTCTAAAGGGAAATAGGCAAATCAACATGGTGGCGCCCGTAACATTCAGGAAGGTTGGTTATAGTTGTGATATTTGCCGAGAGTCAGACGAAGAAGGCAGCCTTTGGTGAATTTACTTGACAGTCGACTTTTGCGAAGTGGATACGACAAAAGATAGTCTAATCAGGGACAGACGTTGAGGTTCATCACTGCTAAGCAGAATCATGACTGGAAATCGTGTGGCACAGTAGGGAAGCTAGTATTTTCATGAATGCCTGAAATGTTATGATTATGGAGGCTGACTGTAAGGAGATGATGTGGTCTGCTGATGCGCTCTTTGTTATCTGAGAACTGAGCCAGAATTGAAACGCGCCAAGCCCTACTAATGAGCTAGTACCAGTTTAGCTTGGTTCGGTTGTGTCTGACACGGTCCAGTTCAGTTTTGCGTGCCATTTACATTCTTAAGTTATCTTGGTTACCGTGCTCAGACAGATCTCGGCACGGTTTAAAAAGGTAGTTTAAATGGGGCTAATGTTCTCTCTGCTTTTTCTCATAGTAGATTCATCTAAAAAGACACACTTTTAATAAATGAAAATTTTCCAGATAAATAAATACTTGAACCAACCAGATAATCTCTTATAAAGGTGGCCAGGCAATAACCAATGAACACTGAGGGTTGGATAGGCACCGAAACCACACGGTCAATCTCCACTGTTCCAACAGGGAAATTAACGAGCAAAACATCCATATTTTCTAAATAAAGACAAACTATACTTTCCTACAGCCTTCAAGTAACAAATAGACGCACATATTTAAACATCAATAGCCTTCTAAATAAAAGGTATAGTGGATAAAATTGTTTCAGGTTTGAGTTTTGGGCGAACATCTTTTCCATTGTCATTACTTACCTGCTTTTATCAATAATCGTTCTGTATAAAATTGATATTTACAAGAACTAATATCTACATAAATTGATAATTTAATAAGTCATCAGAAACATCATTTTCTCTTTATCCCATAAAACACAAAGTCTATTTCTGAAAAGAGCATGCATTCTTTAATATTAGTATATTGATGTGCATAATTACCCACAGTGTTTCTGTTGTAAAGTAATTGTTAACATATGAAAAATGTTTTGAATATTCCACTTGAGTATTACTGCTGCCACCGTCTGTATTAGAGGGAAATAAATGGTAGGGGTGGTAAGTGATTGGTTAAGGGTGGCTCCCATCTAGCTCCCCCCCTGCTTTGATGGAAAAATTGTATATATTTTATGTTTATAAATGTTTTTAATTTATTTTTGTAGAGGTTTGTTTTATTAACTAAAGTAGGTTAATCTTTTAGCAGATGGCATGTTGTACAGTCTGTGTACCGTTACTCCAGGTGATAATGTGATAAAGATTATTTCAATAACTAATAAATCAAAATTAATAGAATTTATCATTTCAGACCTTTATTCTTGTATATTTTTTCCCGTTTAATTTAGATGAAGAACAACCTTCTCCGAAGATGTATTAGGTTGTGTCCCATGAGATGCTTTTAACTTTCAAAACTTTCTCCCTGACCCTCCTGCTGTGATCCTTGGTCTTCATGGTGTGTCTATTTCTTTGGATAGGATTTATATTGAGATTAAATAACACAAACTAATGGACAGACCTGCATGGTGTTTGTAGGGCACAGAATATTGGGACAGGTGGACTTCCACTCACCTGAGGACTTTCTTATGTGGTTTAGTTGGATCCTTGTGATATGGCACTATTCTTGGCTGGAAGTCCTCCTCTCCAGCTCCATCTCTCCCTCCTCTGTGAGCCTCTCCTTTACCCAGGAAGAGCCCACCTTCAGCCAGCTCATCTCTGCAGGGGTCCTCCGTGTCCCCTTGCGTCCAGGACACCATCAAAAGACTGAGACTGCATCCCAGAGACAGCCCCAGAATGAGGGGCAAAGCAGGCCTGAATACGGCCAAAAAGGACGAAAGGCGCATGGTTGACAGACAGGAGCTAAACCTGAATATAGCAGCAACTAAGACACATTTTAGAAGATTTTAATCAATTTGCTAAAACAAAACATGCTGGTTCTCCTATAGTTGTTTTCTGTTAAATTAAATTAGGTTTGAACGTGTTAGGCGACTACCTAATAGATTTACACTAATTTACACCATTATAAATGATTTTCTTTTTACTGTGTTCCTAACAAGCAAATGTTGCCCACTTTGAGGCAACATCCACATGCAAATAGTTTAACATCGCCCTAACCGTTCCCTATTAATCTCAACTGGTTTGGTTAATTATTTACATGTTTATCCATCCGTTTAAAAAGCAGCCTTATGTTAATTAGCTGCGCTAATTCTAGCTAGGGTTAACGCTAGCAGACAGCGGCAAATAGCACCTTTGGAAGTTTACTTTACGGTAATCCGGTTAGAAAGAAGAAAGAAGCGAATTAGAAGCAGTTTTGTCTGAAATTACAGCGTTAAAGAGGAACAAATATGAAGGAGGAAGCTAGCGAGCTAGCATCGCGAGCAGTTAGTGAAGACACGTCGATCCACATCCACGATCCCCGACAGGAAGCTTTTACGACTCTCGATTTAATGATACGACAAAAATACTGATGCAGGCAAAAATCTCCTCGTCCGTTACATTGTCAGGTTCTTGACTTCCTGAAATAAAATTGTGACACACACTGTTAGTGTGGAAACAGCGTCATTCACTTCGCTTTCAGCCTCATGTTAACTGTCTGTAGAGCCGCTGCTGCAGCATCACCTCTCAGAGGAGGGCTGTCCACAGAGGACTTTATTAAACACGCACAATGGCGTCACTATCGGTAGGCTGTAGTAGGAGCTCTGTCACTGACACCTGCTGGGTCCCCTGCGTTAATGTGGACTACGACGTCTATTTGCACAAGTAACGGTGCGAAAAAAATCTTTTTAACCCACCTGATATTTACGGAAGAGGATTAGGGCCACTGGGAAAAAAAAAAAGTTAACTGTTTTAAATTATATTTCAGTTTAACGTGTGAAAAAAAGTTAGACTTTTTCTCAGAATTCTGATTTTTTTCTCAGAATTCTGACTTTTTTCTCAAAAATTTGACTTTAATCTCAGAATTATGACTTTTTTCTCAGAATTCTGACCCTTTTTCTCAGAATTCTGATTTTTTTCCTCAAAATTCTGACTTTAATCTCAGAATTCTGACTTTAATCACAGAATTTGACTTTAATCTCAGAATTTTGACTTTTCCCCTCAGAATTCTGAATTTGTTTCTCAAAAATTTGACTTAATCTCAGATTTCTGACTTTAATCTAAGGATTCTGACTTTAATCTCAGATTTCTGACTTTAATCTCAGAATTCTTGACTTTAATCTCAGGATTATGACTTTAATCTCAGAATTTGACTTTAATCTCAGATTTCTGAATTTAATCTAAGGATTCTGACTTTAATCACAGAATTCTGACTTTAATCTCAGATTTCTGACTTTAAT
>JAGKQL010005721.1:0-11435 GCA_018398635.1 Cyprinodon brontotheroides
CAAATACATAAAAATCTCTTTGCTAGCAGTTGATATTTTTGAGACAGGAATTGGACCGCGCTCTCTATCTAAAACCCAGAGTATAAAGTGCTATGGACCGATGCCTTTACAACAACATGGGATTCCACCCAGTTCTTTTCCACTACAAAATATAACCCCTGCAGAATCCTTTGAATGGCCTGTCTTTGTAAACAGTGTATTGTTTTTGCTTACTGGAAATCAACCAGCTTCAGGGGTTTGAACACATTTCGAAGATGGTGAGTAAACCCTCTAAAAGGGTGTTCACACCATTGAATGGAATGGGCAAATTTACGTTAGCTGTATGTAAAGGCATGATAAGGAGGGAATCGATGGTCCACAAAGCCAAGGACCCCATTTTGAGAAATGGCTATGTTAGTTAGGCCAAAACCTTGAGACAGTAGGGTGGATATGCAGAATACAGCAAAGGGAAACCTCTGAATACAGAGAAGAAAAAAATTACGCTCAGTTTAAAATCTGAACTCTTCAGGTATTGGATGTGCGACATAGACTGATGGAGTATAGAGAAGAAGCTTTTTGACTAAAAAAAACAAAAAAAAACAGAGGGTGATCTGTCCCACAATGCAATACACCAAGTATTGATTCTGGGTTCTGGACAGACTGAAGTACCGCTAGAAGCAACTATCATGCAGTTGCAGCTCCTGGAGCAGGAGTTGGTATTGGCTGAACTGCCCCAAGCAAGAGGCAAAATGTCAAGCACCCAACAGCCGGTGAACAAGAACAACTTGCCTTGTTAACGTGCACTGTGAAGACACTGTAACAATGCCCGTCTTTTTATTGCATCATCTTAAAAATATTCTCTGATCAATCAGACAGATCAAATCTAAAAGTCACCATTTTCTGAGTTGCTGGCCTTTGACAGTAATGGTGAAAAAATGTTTGTTTGATACAAATTAGAATATCACAGATTGATGTTAAAACCTCAGGTCTTATTCGGTTTAATGGTCTGGATGTTCTTAGAAAGAGGCAGAATACCTAGGATGTAGGTGCAGCTGCCAGGAGGCTGTTCTTTAAAATATGTCAGAAGCCTTTTAATTTTTTCAATTAAGGTTAATATCAAAACTTTAATTAGCAGTATAGATAGTATAAACAGAAACACAGTCTCCAGATAAAAGACTTTGTCGTGTTTAAATATATTTTATTGAATTTTTTTGCAAGAAAATACAAAACAATAAAGAACCCCAATATCCCACCCACCCCAGCTGTCACCGTAAAAGCAAAACATTGCACCGACATGCCAGATCACAGAGAGAAGTTGTACGTTTCAAAATAAATACAGATACAGTACGAAAGTAAAAATTAAGAAATAAAAGACAGCCATCAAGGACTATACCAATGTTGCTGGGTTATCAAAAAATATAAGAAAGGGTTTCCAGACCTTTAAAAATTTCTGTTCAGAACGTAGCGAGTATCTGATTTTTTCAAGTTTGAGGTTCAATAAGACCTCTTTAATCCAGTGAGACAGTGACGGTGGTAGAGAGTCTTTCCACTTTAAAAGGATAAGACGACGTGCCAGTAGAGTAGAAAAAGCTATCACTTTGTGACCTCCGACTGGTAGTCGAGTCCCCCCCGGGAGTACTCCCTCAGAAGTTACCCCAAATAGTGCGATTAGAGGATTAAGGGGAATCTCAACACCCAGAACAGTAGATAATGCCTCAAATACACCTTTCCAAAATCCCTCCAAACTGGAGCAAGTCCAAAACATATGAAGCAGAGTGGCCTCACCTCTCTTGCACCGGTCACATGTAGCATCCATTTGTGGATACATTTTTGCCAATTTAGATTTTGACATGTGTACTCTGTGAACAACTTTAAACTGGATTAGCGAGTGGCGCGCACACATGGACGAGGAGTTGACACGTTTTAATATATTGGCCCATAGATTATCATCAATAGGTGTCTGGAGGTCTATGGCCCAAGACTTCTGTATTTTAGAGTCACATAAGGACACACAATCTAATTGTTTAGCTATAAAGGAAATTGCCCCTTTCTTCTTAATTCCAAAGTTAAAAATATGATCCAGTATACCTTTTGTAGGTTTGTGCGGAAACTCTGAATTTGTCTCCTTCACGTAGTGTCTGACCTGTAGGTATCTAAAAAAGCCAGACGCAGGCAGTGAGAATTTCTGAGAAAGCTGTGCAAAAGAGGCAAAAACCCCCTCTATATAGAGATCCTCTATAGTTTTAATGCCTTTGTTATGCCAGGCTGTAAAAGTTTTGTCATGCATTGATGGCTGAAAAAGATGATTTTGTAATATTGGACTGAATAATCCACTTTCCTGCAGTTTATAGTACTTTCTAAATTGTAGATATATTTTGCAAGATTGGACAACTGTAGAGTCTGCATTTTTAAGATCAGGTAGAGTGGCTGGCATGGGTGAGGCCAAAAATGCAGACAGATTTACAGGATTACAAAAATGACGTTCCATAGTTACCCACAAAGGGCAGTCCTCCTCAGGTATAAAAGACTTTGTCATCGGTCTTATGTGATTTTGAAGTAATTTAACATAATTTTTCATATTTAACAAAGATTTTCTACATTTATTTTTCACCCTAAATCCATGATGGGGAAATTCCAAGAAATATTTTGTTGTTGTTGTGGGAAACCAATAACAAAACTTTACAAATTAATACTGTAATTTATCTCTGCTTCATTGAAAATCAAGCAAACCTTTCTGATAGGAGCTCTTTAAACTTTGTGCGAAACACACTAAATATTTCAGCTGGACATACGATGTAGAGTTGTTGGCTGCCTTTTCCCACCTCGCTAATGGAGCTTGACAGTCTGTAATGGGCTGGACTCACTGGCTCATATCCTCGCCATGGACGGATGCTGTTGCTGTCTGGCCGTTTATACATGTGTGGTGGGAATGTAGGTGAGGGATCCTCCTTCTTCTTTTATTTAATTCTTTTTTCTGCCTGGACTTCAATGCAACTTTGACGTTTCCATGTGTCCGACTGTGCCCGTGTGTATGCATCCTTCCTGCATGGGTGAGCACCAGTTTGTGTGCTTGCATGATATGGGCATAAAGTCGAGGCGCTGCCAGTGAACCCTACGAGTTCCTGTGGTGTGTAGCATGTCTGCTTTGATCCAGGGTCAGGAGAGAAGATCAGAGCACAGGATGGGTCTCCCAAGGTGCACACACACATACAAAGTTGCTCCCAGCTTATGACTGTTCCCAGCAGACCTTCGACCACATCCTCCAATCCTCCACCCCAGGAGCTGCCTTGCTGTCTAACTGAGTACAAAGAGCTCCTTGCGATGATGTTGAGACAGCTCCTGGAGGCAGCCGTGTGTGGTGGCGATCTGCAGCAGCGTGAATTGATTAAAACAAGATCAAGAGGTGCTTCAAACTGCATCTTTGCCAAAGGTTTAAGAGCTGAAGACATAAAATATGGTTTTGGCCTCTTTTGAAAGACTGATGTTTATCACCACAATGATTTCCAGTTGATGAGATGTTTTCATTTTTTGTAGGAAATAGCAGAGGTTGCTGAAGAGTTTTGAACATGTCAGTTTTCAGAAGCTCTCTGTAAGTCAGGCCGATGGGCCAAACCATTAATAAGATGAGACTTTGAGAAATGGCCAAGGAACAGAGGACATGAACATATCTGACCTCTCCTCGGAAACCATGAGGTCGGAGAGAAAAACCAGACAGATTATGGGCTGTAATTACATAAACACAGATGGATTCTTCTCATGCCTTGGACATCCATTGGATTTTTTATTGGGTTAGTCATCTGCTAAGTCTTTAGCAGTGCTGACAGGTTCTTGATGTGCAAAAACATAATTAAGGGGTGTTTTTCAAAACGTAATCTGTTTGAAAATTCTATCTTGTTTCCTTACTCTGGTTTTTACTTCATTATCTTCTTTACAGTGATGAGTTTTTCACAACAGAATATGTTAAAGTGCTTTTAATACAGAGAAACAATTTTTGTGGTAGTCTTTACACCGGATGAACCCTGCAAATGTTGTCCTACTGCTGGATCTTTTCCCTACATACTCCACTGTATTTGCAGAGAATAGATGCATTATGTCTTTCCAAAGCTTAAACATAATGTGTAAGTGCAATCTCCATTATTTAAATCATACCAGTCTCAGTAATGTCTTTTATTAATATTAATGCCCTTTTTGAGGGTGCCCAAATTTCAGACCTTAAAGGTGTAGGTATAGAGTGGATCATCTAAATAAGTGGTCCTTCTAATTGTAAATCATTCTGGTGACATATTTACTTAAGGCAGTCCTACATGCTCGTCTCAGTAAGCTATATTTTTCTGTGCATGCCCACTTTCAGGCTTATATATGTTGTGAGGTATGGTTTCAGACAGCTCACCTTTTTCACCGTGGTTCTTGGAAAATGGTGGAGGGTCATAAGAGAAAAAGTGTCTACGAAGTGAATGAGACGAAAAGAAAAGCCTCAGAAAAGCATATATATCCCAGAATGCTTTGCTGTCCTCGCGAAGCACTATGGGATTTGCTCTCACAGCTGCCTGCTGTCGCCGTAAGCTGCCGCTGCCCAACAGCGGCAACTAATAACAAAGATGGTGCAGGCACTGCGTAGTGGAGGAGTTACGTGACCAATGGATCAAAAAGCAGTGATCATCTGTCCTAACAGTCAGGTAACTGAGTCTGGTATAAAGTCCACGATATATTCCCCTCTCTATATGGTGATTGAGGGATTTAGGGGTTAGGGCGAAAGTTTGGACAAGGTACGCTTGTATGTGCAATGAGAACAGCAACTTTTAAACAGAGCGTGCACTTAAACAAATCCTCCACAATACCTTTAAGAAAGGAATAAGATAAACAACGGATTATTTCCAAATTCTTCATTGATAAGAACACTATAAATTATGCAAGTGTTTTACAACCCTGGTCCCCAAGGCACGATGCCCTGCATATCTTGGATGTTTCTGAACTTTCAATTGATAGCAGATTAACAGGGTTTGTTGAACTGCAATCATCTGTGTTGAAGCAGGTATATCTCTAAAACAAGCTCTAAAACATGCAGGCCAGTGTGCCTTGAGAACCAGGGTTGAAAAACACAGATTTTTACAAATA
Organism: Cyprinodon brontotheroides; assembly: GCA_018398635.1. NCBI lineage: Eukaryota > Metazoa > Chordata > Actinopteri > Cyprinodontiformes > Cyprinodontidae > Cyprinodon > Cyprinodon brontotheroides. The sequence continues at coordinate 5,095 of JAGKQL010005721.1, forward strand.
TAAATGGTCTCCTGACCTGCAGTTCTGGACATTCTGCTCCTCAGCCCAGTGGATGGAGGGCCTCTGGACAGCATTTGTTACAATCAGCCTTGAAGCTGTCTCTCTATTGTTGCCATCTCAGCACAGGTGTTAGAGGTTCCATTGTTCCTATAACTATAAATAATTGGAACAACTGACATATTAAAAGATTCAAGGTTGTCAGTGTAAATTAAAGCACAGGTGACCTGCTGGTTTGGTGTGTCTGTGGCTGATAAATCCATCATTTCAACCTGTCTCTCTTCTCCAGCTTACTGCTGACTCAGTTCACACTGGCACACAGAAATTTGACAGTAGGGTGTAGTCAGCAATGGACTCTGTACATAATAGATCCTTTTTCTTTTTTAAATTTCAAATACCTTTTTTCATTTCTGTGAGAGCAGGTAGTTACAGCATGATGAGGACATCACCAAGTGGAGCCATGGTATTCCTTCAAGGTCTTGAATTCTCATTCCCATTATAACAGATGAAAATATAAAGATTTTTTTAATTTTAATATTGCGTCAGAAAAATTTAAAACTTTTCATCTCAAGAACACTGAACTTTTCAAATTATTTCTAAGACAATGCATCCTTTTCCTTTCACTTTAGTTCTGCTCTCAATACACTCCAATCAGATCAGAAAGGTTTGTTAAAAGATTTCTGTCTAGACAAACCCAGCTGGTTGCATCCAGTCATTAACTTTGCAGGATACACTCCTCTTAAAGGAACATGAGGTGACAGTAGACATTCACTTAGATTGTATTGTTTATAACCGACACAAGGAGGCACATACCTGTGAAGAATATACAGGAAGTAGGGTTATACATGTTTGTCAAAATTTTGGGGGAGTAAATTTATGTACTGTGATGTGTGTTCACGTTGAGTGTCAACTGAACACTGAAACTTCATGTTCGCCAACATTTCCATTGACTGAACACTGACTTTTTCAAATTATTTGTACAACAATGCATCCTTATCCTTTCACTTCCCAGTTAGGCTTTACTATCACATTAAAAACCATTAAAAGACATAGAGGTTTAAAATGAGAAAGTATATTTGTTATGAATCGAGGACAGATGGACCCAGTATTCAGGAGAGACAGTCATTAGGAAAGTTCAAAAGATTTATTAAAATAAAAACAAAGCGGAGCTGTGGCTCGCCGACACTGCAGGCGGGGGGGCGGGGCACCGCCCAATCTCAGACACTCTGGGGGAGAAACACAGGCAAGTGACCACGATCAACTGATAGAAGATTAACTGTGTTGGTCACTTACCTGGTTTAATAGTCCAGACCACGAAAGTGTCCCCAGTGCTGCAGTCCCAGAGGTGATGGTGGAAGCTGATCCTGGTGAGGATCCAGAACAGACAGGAACAGAGCCAGAAACAGGCAGGATCCAGATCAGGCAGGAACAGAGAGACAGGTGGCAGGATTCAGACTTCCAGGCATCCACAGGTCCCCAGGAGGGTTCAGAGTTCGACTGGGACCAGGCTGAATCCAGGTAATAGCCCGCAGACAGATCAGGCAAACAGGCAGGCACAGTGGGAAGAGGTAAATGGTGACAGGACGTAGGAACCCGAACTTGAAGCAGACTTTAAACTGGTCTCCTCCCTGGAGCCAGGCTTTGATAAAACTGAATTTCCCCCCATAATGAGCCAAAACTCCAGAGGACTCCACAGGAGGAACAGTGGACGCATCAGGAGACGAGACAAACACTAAAACCCTCTTCCACTGGCAGCTAGAATACAGACATGAACCAAATAAAAACTGAACAGAAAGACTGACAGAAAGACAAGTAAATGATCTGGCACTGAATGCTCAGGCTGAACTGAATATAAACCAGAGGAAACAGGTGAGAGGAACAAAATTATACTGGGCAGGGAAAGAAGAGGGCAGGTGAGAGGAATTACTAATTAGGGGAGAGCAAACAGGCCAGATCATGACAATATTGGGGTTGATTACTTTGCAAGGTATTGTAGACCACTCTGCAAAAGGTTTGTCATAGACTGCATCTTGGTGCTTTTATTTTGTAACAATGCTCATTCTAGAAAACCAAGGATTCCAATCACTCCACTTTTATTGTTGGATCAGAACAGACGTTTAGAACAATATAGAGTAAAAATCTCCCTTTGCTTCATATGTTTCACTAAACCAGATGTTAGGAATAATTTCCTATGTTGAATGAAGACTAAGGGACACAGTAGACCCTTGGTTTTCCATATATGCATTACAGGATAGGCTTTCCTTTAAAATGAAAGCTTATATTCAGAGGCAGTGAAACCCAACGACCTGCTTTGACCACTGACTGGCATGAGGCAACTTGATGTATGAAAGGATATTTGACCATTCTTGCATTAGTCTGTAAAAATGACTTGTGGCAAAAAGCTGTCTCTTCTTATTCGCATTTAGTGCGGCTAAGAAGATGACATGAAAGGGGCTGACCAGTTTCACATGTCTGCCGCTGTCGGAGAATAAAAATACACAGCTTGAATTAATATAAACTGGACCTTTAAGTAAAGACTGACAGATGTAATAAACGCTCTCTTCAGCTTTAGATTATTACCCGCTACTTATAAAATTTTTCATGACAGAGACAAATCTTGTTTCATGGTTAATATTACACCCTGGAAAGATGTTTGAGTCACTTAGCAATTATGGAAAAATCTACTCATACATTGCGGGTGAAACCAGTTCTATCAGTTTTTACATTTAGTTTGTGGAAACAATCTGTCTCTTCATATTTGTAGTTAATGTTCCACGCAACCTGAGAATAAATTAGTCATTTTCCCAATCCCAAACCAGCCCCTAAGCACTAACCCTTGGTTTGCACGTTCCCCGCTGAGGGTCCGCCACATTAAGTGCCACCCCGAATCACGTAGTGAGTAGGGCCAGTGGAACATTCAGCCCTTAAATACAGAGTCTGCATCAGTTTCGGGCTTGCTGGAATTCGGCAGCAGGTGTAACAGAGGCCTGGTGACCGAGGAAACACGTTCCGCCAAATGTTAATTCCTCTGGTTTGCTGCATTTTCGTCACACAAAACCTTGTTTTTGTTTTGAAAACAGGCAAAGTGAAACGGACGAACGGGTCCACCCATTTGGAATGGGGGTCATTTGGCTCCTTTTTTTAGCCTGCAATTTGCATGTTTTCAAAAATAAACAACATTTTGATGGGCTACTGTAAAAAACCTCGGACTCAACAATATTTTATTGGGATATATATATATGTTATTGGGAAGCAAAACATCTTAAAATTTGGAAACAAAGTCCAGTGATTTGTTTTTTAACTTTTTTTTTTGCATTGACTATGACCTGGTTGACTGCAAATCTTCATCAGCATATTTCCCAAAGAATAGCTTGGCATATTGATTGTATCTAAGGATTTGATAAGGACTTGGCGACCACAAAATTTGTCCCTTTCTTATGATTATCTTACAATGAGCTCCTGGAAACCCCTATAAAGTTAAAACATGAAAGATGATTCAGTTTTATTTATTTTCAAGAGATTTTTAGGAGCTTCAATAATGATAATAAAAATAACCAATAATTTTCTGAACATTAATTTTCCTGTTTTCTTTACTAGATACTGAGCTGTTTATGTTTGTTTGTGAAAAGCTAATCAAAGCACATGTGTAAGTTGTTTTTTAGTGATTTATAGAATGTCTGTGAAATCATGAGAGTATCTCTGTTGAAAAGTCTATTGTCTGAGTTGAAATGATCTGATTCAGCGAATCGTATTATGAATGTTTTTAACCTTTGAGCATAGTTGGCTTTGGTTGCTGAAACAAATTACAGTGTAGGGTATATATTGAATCAGACTCTGTTATACTGTATCATAACACAGGGGGTGGTTTTGATTCAGTTATCCTTCCGAGGAATTGGCTGAGCACCATTAGAAATGAGCTGACCACTAACCAAAGGGAGGTATGCTCAGCATTTTTCTCCTTAGTGTTTTTTTTTTAACTTCTTCGTTGTTTTCCACATTGTTATTTTTAATTGGACCTATCTGGTACTTTCCATTTTAAACGTTTTAGAATTTGTGGCTTTCATCTACTCATAGAGTTTGCTTCTCATTTTACAGATAACGTCTTTGGCAGAAGTTTCACTTTGTTTCCTCTACTTTGTTGTGGAGATGTGCTGAATTAAAAAAAAGCATTAAAATGCTCTGTTTAAGCATATTTCCCCATCTCTTCGAAGGGCCCCATATTATTCTACATTTGAAAATAAAAAATATTAACAATAAGGCCTCCAGTATGTTTTAGCCGTTTTTACAGCAAAATTTCTCTCACATTGCCTAACCTGAGAGAGACTTTACCAACAACTCTCTTTATTCAGCCGTCCTCTAGATGAGCTGTTTTGGCTTACCATAGCCCCCTCCTCTCAAAGGCTGTACCCCCACAAACTGCAACCATGACAACCATTGTTTGTTATGAAGTTTGTTGAGTCTAGGAGCACGAAATAATACTTTAGATAAGGCATGCCCAAAGTCATTCCTCGAGGGCCCCTGTCCTGCAGGCTTTAGAGGTTTCTCTGGATCAGCTCAGCTGATTCTGATGATTGCCGATCAGCAAAAGCCTGTTATTTAGCTATCAAGGAAAACCGCTAAAACCTGCATGACAGTGGCCCTCGAGGACCGACTTTGGGCATGCCAGCTTTAGATGAAGGCCGGAGCTTGACCGATGTGCTTCTACAGACCGCTCTGGACAGCTTATTTCCCCTGATGACATCATAAGGGGAATGCTTTTCAAACAGCCCTCATTAGCTAAGAGGTGAAGAAAGGCATTGAGAGAGGGGAGATTTTTTTTTTTTCATTTGTAAGCCTCAGACAAAGGCTTCAGGACACATATGACTGCTACAAAATGTGTATAAAGTGAATTTTGCATAATATGGAACCTTTAAGAGCTATAGCATAACGTTGTATATAAACAATATCTTAAAAATATTATCACCATCCTCTTATTTAGCGAAGCAACGTTTATATTGGGACATCTTCTTATGTGTTAGAGACCAAATGCTGTTAAATATGGGTTTAGTGGTGTTTAAGAAATCAGAGTTAACAGAGTTAAGTCCTTTGTGTGTTTTATAAAGTCAGAGCAGCATATTTGCAAGTTACTATTATGTGTAGGGGTATGTAGGTCTTTATCTTAAGCCTTCCAAAAATCTTGCTAACTGGCTCAAAAGGATAAACCAGGCCAAATTTTCTGTACTCCATAAATCCTTTCTGTTACTTGTTAAGGTTTTGGGCTCTTTTTAGCCTGAATTAACCATAAAACATGTCTTGACATTGGTCGCAAAAAGAATTTTCTAACAAATAGCTTCTTAAACCTCCCTCATACTGAAAGCTGCTAAATGAGAGCTTTCTTAACCCCAAATATCACCCAGACTGAAAGCTGTTGTCATTGTGAGCTGGTAGTTCAAACTCCAATGGTGAATTTAGTCCCTTAGCCAATTCTTAATAGTAGACAGATTTGTTGGTTTTGGCTGTTTTCTGATCTAACTAAGAAAAATCACAACTGGTTAGAGATTAATCTGTGTAAACAATTAAGCTTTTGCAATAAACCCAACTTGTTTCTTCATTTTACTATTCTTTAGAGTACATAGTTGTTGTTTTTTAAATCAAATTAACACTTGGTATGACTATGTTAATTTATTATTTTCACGTTGGTCATGGACTGATCTTCGGGCTTTAGTCTCCAGAATAGTTGAAAGCTCATGTAACGACCTGTGAAGATTGTAGCTGCTACTCTGGACGTTGCAGCTGTTTTGTTGACTCTGACTTGTGTTTTCTAGTGTATTTTTTTTATATTCATATATGTATGAAGCCGCATTCTGGGTAAATAAAGGCCAAATAAGTAAGTCGGTGGCTGCTGATATAGATTAATATGACATTTTAGGATTAATAATATGATCTAATGAACTTTTAAATCATTGATATTTTCAGCTAATAAATCTTTACATGTAGGTTGTTAATAGGAGGCATATGGAAACGCAGCGTTTCTCAGACTCTTCCTTGCACCGTTTGTGTGGATGTGTGTGTGGGTAGCTATGATACCTACAGCAGCAGCAGAGCAGACGGCAGAGCCAGATGTTGCGCAGGTGGAAACGAGAGAACAGCTACTGTCAAAATGTCCAAGGGAATCTGCAAATCCTCCAACTCACTCTCTTCCTGTCAGCAACTATCTCTTGTGCTCTTCTTTCCTACTGCAGCCCAGAGAGACTCTCCTCTCCTTCCTCGTTTGCCCCTTCTAAGACCCAGTTTAAAGCATCCTCTTTTCCCAACACATGTTTTCTCTTTTTTTCTTGTCCTTATCAAGAAGGCATCTCTGCTTG
>JAGKQL010005722.1:0-10680 GCA_018398635.1 Cyprinodon brontotheroides
ATAGTCATGCTAACTATGTAGGGGCAGTGATAGCCATGCTAACTATGTAGGGCCAGTGATAGCCATGCTAACTATGTAGGGCCAGTGATAGCCATTGTATTCATTGTATTCAGCCCGCCAGCAGCAGGTGTGGAGCAGCAAAAATGCACTTGCTGCTTCATTTTTTGATGCTTGTACAAAATTAGTTGTGACGCCGCTGCTGAAGCATCTTTACTGCTCTAGGCTGCGCAGTGTTGCCAACTCAGCGACTTTGTCGCTATATTTAGCGACTTTTTAGACCCCTCCAGCGACTCTTTTTCAAAAAGCGACTGGCGACATATCTAGCTGCACTTTTCTGGTGTCTGCGCTGTGGGGCGCTTCCCCCGGTCCAAAACCCCGTTTTCCCGCTTCCGCAGGAGTCCCTCTCAGCGCTACAGACAGAGACACAGCATGCTTTTCCCTCAGCGTCCAGACAGCAAATGAACACGCAGCGCATGTGCCGGGTTTGAGCGGCACAGGTTGGAGTCCACTCTGGAGTCAGCTCCCTCAGTTGCTGAACCTGCCATAGAGAGCCTTGACCAACATGACCATGATCCACTCTTTCTGTGAGCAGGCAAGCACAGCCTGTGTGTGTGTGCAAGGAATTCTTATTGAAAAAAAAACAATAATTACCATTTGCTCACATTGTCATTGATTCTTTATAGTCTTTTTTTTCCATTTAGATTGTTAATGTAATATAAAAAAAAATGTTATGGTTCAAAATTTTCATGTTTTAGCATGATTTTAAGGTCCTTAGTGGACCACAAGGTAAAAAAGAAAAAGTTAAATTTAAAAAAAGTTGAAGAAAAAAAATATATATATTATGCAAATTAGGCAATGACGTCATTCAGCAACTTCTAGCGACTTATAGCACAGCCAATAGCTACTTTCCTTTCTGAGGAGTTGGCAACACTGACAGGGCTGCTTGCCGTCGAAAGAGTGGGTCTAATGCGCGTTGGGTGGAGCTACCCTATCCTTTTTTGCCTGGAACAATGGCAGTTTTAGTAAAAAGTAGTTTTAATATGTTTTTAAGTGAGAAAGTCCACCTGAAAACTTCATCTGTGAAGTCAGTTAAACGATCCTGCTTTCAAATATTATTTCCCTGTCGGAGAAGCTCAGACCCTCGTACACACTGGCAGTGCGCGCTGTCACTGGGAATCCCGTTTAACAGCAGCCTCTGGCCCGGTCGTCTCTTTGTGGTTTGCTGCTACTGTTCGTGGCGACTGGAAGGCGTTTTTCATATACGTAATCCAAACTGCAGGCAGCAGAATAATACAATTGAACATATTTTTTTCGGCAGGTTTCGAAATTTTAAGTTAATTTGACATTAATAAACTGTTTCAGAGCAGTGATCATAGAGCTCTGCATCAGCAGTGCTGTGTCTGTCTCCCTGCCAGCTCCCAGATCAGCTTCTCTGATTGGTTGATGATAGCGCTGTCGAGCAGCAAAAGTAAAGTTTTTCCAACTCCAGCAGCTGCTGCTGCTACGAAGCGTCAGCTGCTCAAAACGTGCTGCAGGACCATTTTCTCGCGCCTTGATGTGCGTCAACCATTGACTTTGCATGTAAACTAGCTGCTTCTACTGCCTCTGCTGCTTGTGGTCTCAACGTAGCATTTGTCTTTTCCGGGCCATTGATGATCTCAAGTTGTTTTTATCAATTTGAGCTTGGAAAAGCTGCTCTCTGCTGAGGCAGCTGTCACAGGCAGAGTGCAGGCTATCATGAGAGCTACCCAAAGATTTGGGTAAAACTCACCCATCTCATTTTGTGAAAGGTATGGTAAATGGCATGTACTTATATAGCGCATTTTTTCAAGTCAGGAGACTTGACCAAAGTGCTTTACACTACATCCATTCACCCATTCACACACACACTGATGGTGGCAAGCTTCGATTTCAGGGCAAACTCCTACATCCGACGCCACTGTCACCTTATGTATGTGAGAAGCTCAAAGGTAGTCTTCGTAGTTTGGTCAATATCCCTTGTTAATTGTTTTTAGGCCCTCCCAGCTTCGGGCCACCTGGTGACCAGGGAGCCCCAAGAAGCCACATAGTTTGCTTATGCTTCTAGCCGTCCCTGGTTGGGTGCCTGGTTTTTCAAGGTTCTGCATCGGTGGACATGGGTTACCAGCTTGGTGGATGTGCCGTGCCACCATCTGGGGGGAGCCTGGGGTTCTTTGGGTGGCCTGCCTTTGGGTGGGGTCCCTGCTGGAACTCAGGGGGCTTGGTTCCGGACCGTTGGGCCACTTGTTTAGAGAACTGGTGCCTGCTGTATTGGCTGGCCCTCCTCTGGTGTCCGTCTGTACTCCTGCTGGCACTGGGGCCTTGAACTGGCAGAAACACTCATTATACATCATCCTGCAGCTGCTCTATTAATGACGAGCTGATATATAGCTAAACCTTCAGAGTCTAGGTGGCTGTAGGATCACTGAGAGATTCTTCCATTTCTGCATGATAAAAAAAAGCCCGAAGCTTCAGTAAAAAAAACAAAAAACAGATCCATAAGAAAATAGAGAAGAGATGGTTTATTACTGACTTTTTACAATCTTAGAAGAAAGGGAAGTATTAACGCTCTTAGCCAGAGGCTCTCAGCCAATATGGAAGGCCTGAAGAGACTGCCCCCTTCTGGTAGAGTGAAGTATAGCTGGAAAGAGGAAAGTTTTGGTAAACATTTGGTTAAAAAAAATTTCAGGGCATATTTGAGTTGCGATTTAGAGGTATGAAGATGATTATGAGAATTCAGCAGGATGTTAAAGTTTCTTAGAAATACTTTTTATTTTTAAATCCTTACAGTTTTATAGGACAAAGAGTTACTTGGATTTACTTTATTACTCTTCTTCCTGTCTTTTCTTCTTCCTCTCAGCCTCTTTAGGCGATCATTCAGATTAAATTGAACAGGCCTTTAAACACTCCTGATTAAAATCTTAAGATCAGTTCAAAAATCGATGTTGAGAAGGTTTTACGTTGAGTTTTAGGAAAAGAAAAAGAAGAAATCGGAACAAGAGACCAGAAGTTAAAAAAGCTTCCATATGTGGACACACTGTATATACTGTATATATCCCATCTACCTTTTTCTTCCTTTAAATTAAAATATATATTCCTATTAGGTTTCACTAGTACTATATCAAATGAAAGGTTATTGTTATGCAGGCCGTGAGAACTTATTTTTCATTCATGTATACGTGTAATAACAACATGTAGTTTTGGCTGTGGCTGCTTCAGGCTGCTCATGGAAATTATCAAGATTTATAGATGTCTTGTAATGGTTGCAATTTAATCTGAATATAAAAATCTAACTAAACCTTTTTAATATCGACACATTTTAATCCAGGCTGCTGGAGGCGACCCAGTGCACCTCAGCTGTGCAAGATACAGTATAAACAACTGGAGGCCATTTCATTTTATAGTGACCATTATTTAGAAAAACAATAATTTAAATTTATATATATAAATATATATATATATATGAAATGCTTTTCCATTTTGTGTTTGAAGGAATCATAAAGGAAACGTTAGTCTTGATCTTTTAGCTTCTTCATAATGGTTATGATTTATTTTTTTCCTGTTTTCTAAATCGTCGTGTTTGTTCAGAGAATTTATGATAATAGAAGCTGTTTAGGATCTTGGGAGATTTGTAAAATAAAACCCTGTGACTTTAACATAAATGGATAAACTTTTCAGCACGATTTTTGTTCATATTTTCCAACAGTCTTAGTTGTTTTAACTATATTAAATCATATACATATTCCCCTTTATAGGCAAAGTACCTGTAATAATGGCACTGGGTAATGGAGCGGAAACCTTCCTGTGTACTAAAAGCCTCTCTGCAGGTTAATGAGGTGTGTGTAAGCATGTGTGAGGGAGACAGGAGAGGCTAAACTTCATCCTAAGGGTATGATAGGAATAAATTAACATAAAAACAGCCATTTGTTTTAGTGCTACACATTATTTTACCATTGCTCTGAACTGAAACAGGGAGGTGATCGTGAGGAGAATGCAGACGGAGGCTTTGAGGCAACATTAATCTGAAAGCCAGTTGATTGGTTTGATTAGTAGATGAGATAATATGAACCACTTTCTCCCTATTCATACCAAATCTGAATGAACAGCCATTTTCAGGTCTGAGGTGACTTTCTCCAGCTACAGGTCTAGAATTGCCCTGCATTTGGAGAAACCCAGGGCCAATCACACTAGCATATGGTCTCACAGGGGGTCTCAAGATCTCATCTCGGCAGCTAATGGCAGTCATGCTACCTCTGGTGAGCACCTGGAGGGGTGTGCACCACCACACTCCATTACTTATCCACTGCCAAACCTGTCATGCTGAAGGATGTTGCACAGAGCAGGTCACTCTGTGGAGAGTGACTCTGTCTTGTCTGTCAAATGTGTTCGGCATGAACCATCCTTCATTTGTGAAGAGCACAGGACGGCAGTGGCAAAATGACCAATCCTGGTGTTCTCTGGCAAATGCCAAGCATCCTGCATGGTTTTGGGCTGTGAGCACAATCCCCATCTGTGGACGTCAGGCCCTCATACAATCCTCATGGAGTCAGTTTCTATCCATTTGAGCAGACACGTGCACATTTGTTGGCTCTTGGAGGTCATTTTGCAGGGCTCTGGCAGTGCTCCTCCTATTCCTCCTTGCACAAAGGCAGAGTTAGCAGTCCTGCTGCTGTGTTGTTTCCCTCCTACGACCTCCTCCGCATCTCCTGGTGTAGTGGTTTGTCTCCTTGTAGCGCCTCTAGCAAACCTTGCCACAGCTCCCATTGATGTGCCATCTTGGATGAGATGCACTTCAGTCTCATGCTACCATGAGCAGTGATGGGACTAACGGCATTGAAAGTAGCGAGTTACTAACGCCCGTTACTGCTTGTTTTAGTAGCAGTGAAATCTAACTAATTACTTTGGACTGTAACTATAACGCAGTTACCATTGCAGACACCCTGTTACTGCGCGTTACCCAGGTCGCACAATGAACCTTTTCATGATAGGACTCTCGCGCGCTTGCTGGGCGCGGAAGTTTGACACCCCACGTCACGAAAACTCTGCAAATAGGTCATCCAGAGGAGGTGGTGGGCGCCTTGTCATGAGAGAGGGAGGATGAGAATGGCTGATGTATAGTGAGATTCCGCCTGTCAGTTGGGTAGGTGGGTGTTTCTTCTGGGCGGGTGTTAACGTACAGCATACACAGAGAGATGGAGAGTGAGGGAGGATCCAGCAGCAAAACAGCCGCTTTCCTGATGGATGGAGTTACTGTGTTACGCCGAGCTAGCGCTTTCCCCATCACATACGGTTTTCCTCTGCATCTCTCCAAGACAGCGCGAAGCGTATGCTACAATCACCGCCAGCTTATTGGCGTGAAAACGCAAGCGCATGCTCGCTAAAGGGCGGCGCCAACAGCCTTAAGCCCTGTGCTCGGCGCGCTATGCCAGGAGAACTGTGGAGAGCGTGAACGTGATCAAAATGAAAGGGAGAAATATGGATGGATGGATGGATGGATGGATGGATGGATGGATGGATGGATGGATGGATGGATGGACGGATGGATGGATGGATGGATGGATGGATGGATGGATGGATGGATACTCTGCCTTTTCAACCTACTGTATTTTTTATTTTAAACATTATTTGATGGCCTTATTTTAGATCCATATTTAAAAGTCACATTTAGAGTATGTACACAGATAGATAGATATAGATAGATGTAGATAGATAGATAGTATAGGATAGATAGATAGATAGATAATAGATAGATAGATAGATAGATAGATAGATAGATGTTGCGGTATCTATAACAACCCAAACACACAGGATTTCAGAATTAGACATCCCCAGTTATTAATTTCACCAGATCTGAACGCCCTGTTAAAAAACTTCACATGGCGTTCCCCCCTGATGTCATTTACGCTGAGTTGCAACAATCAATGCTAAACTCTCTGCAGGTTCTTGTCTTTGGTCGTCCGCTCTATTCAGCTGGCTTTGGAAACACACCGCACAGAAGGTGGGGGGGTTGGGTGGTGAGGGTTACTGGGGGCGAAAAAAAAGTAAAAGCAACATAATAGTTACTTTTACTAGTAACAAGTTACTTTTATTGTGGAGTAACTCAGTTAGTAACTCAGTTACTTTTTGGGAGAAAGTAACTCAGTAACTATAACTACTAATTACTTTTCAAAGTAACGTGCCCAACACTCGACCATGAGTGGGAAAAACACCAACAAAACATTAGCCAGAATGCATATGTATGGAGAAGTGGAATGTGGTCCCCACCTGCAGAAGCACCTCATTTGAAAGTGTGTATTCTCAAGGCCTATTATTTCCACCTGATTTTTATTTGTGCAACAGCATGTGAAATTGATTGTCAGTCAATGTTGCTTGCTTAGTGGATGGTTTGATTCCACAGAAGTATACTTTATGAATATTGTTTTACACACACACATATATATATATATATATATATATATATATATATATATATATATATATATATATATATATATATATATATATATGTATGTATGTATGTCTATACATCACTTTTCTGTTACGTACATAAAAGCTTTTTAGACAGCTGATAATGTCTGCTTAAAATGTAGTTATTTCAGTGGTTTGATTTTACTGCTGTCCCCTAGAGGGCATTAATGTTCATTCTTTAGCAGAGCCTTAAAGGAATAGTACACTTAAAACATGATTAGCCTTCATTTTCTACTCACCTCCAAGCTGAACGACACTCTGGAGTGGCTTTTGTGATATCTCCAAATGCATCTGGAATCTGGAGGCTTCTTGCTGTCTGCTGACATTCAAATAATGGAAGGTATACCACCGAGGCAGTTCATAAAAGTCACAAAGCGTCAATATTCCTCCCATACGGCTCGTCAATGTAATCCAAGTGTTCTGAGTGGGTAGCATCCAGAATTTACTCGAAACTTAAGTCATTTAGAATGTTTTTAGAGCATAAACAGTAGTGTATAGATTTAGCTAATAGCGCGCCCATGCGAGTTCACTCGATTCTACGGAAGCTTGGCAGACCAAACCGAAGAAAGTGCGCATTCAGCGCCTGGTCTTCGCCGATAATGCAAGCGTAGAAGAAGAAATGTGCTGTTTACCTGTGCAAAGAAAGAAACAACGAAAAGAAAAATGTCTGAGACTTTCAGTGTTGAGGAAGAAGCATGAGCTCCTTTTGCCGAGCTGAATGCGCTGTCGGTTTGGTCTGCCGCTTCGTGTGTAGAATCGCGAGCGCCAGCATGTGGGGGCGCTTATTAGGAAATCCTATACACTACCGTTTAGGCTCTTAAACGTTCCTAAATTACTTAGTTTCGAGTAAATTCTGGATGCTACCCACTCAGGACACTTGGATTACATTGGACGAGCAGTATGGAGGGAATATTGACAAGTTTTTGTGGACTCTTTTGTGGACCTTTCTGTCTCGGGGCACCATAGACCTCCATTATTTGAATGTCAGCAGAGCAAGAAGCCTCCCAGATTCCAGATGCATTTGTTGAGATATCAAAAAGTACTCCAGAGTTTTGTTCAGCATGGGGTGAGTAGAAAATGAAGGTGCCAATCATGTTTTGGGTGTACTATTCCTCTTTAATGGCATTTAAAGAAAGGTAGGGGAGCCATGAATGGATTCAGAGTCCAGTCAGGATTATTTTGCTGTTTAATGGATCCAAGGACACAGAATTACATTTCTGTGGTTCTATTACTAAAGCTAAACTCTGGATTAACTCCTTCAGTTCTCCTAAATAGGTCTATTTAGCCATTCTACATGGAGGAGCAGCAGAGCTCTACTGGGATCAAAAGGAAAGGATAATAGAAAAGGTGAGGGCATTAAGACAAACCTTTGGATCAGGATAGAAGATGACGTGCTAGAAGTTAGCGTACTGGATTGGAAAGCTTTATGTGTTAATGACACCCTCCAACAGATTGGTGACCTTATCACCCCAGCAGGGATAAGCGTGATGGAAAATGGATGGATGAGTTAATGACCTTCATGGAGCCAAGTTCTAACATGCAACCAGAAACAAAACCTCCTGTTTAAAAGCTCTAGTAACAGAACAAAGTCTCTCAGGACTGATTAGTGGATCAGACTAAAACACAGAACTAGAATACATGAAAAAGGGTCCCTATGTCCCTCCAGCAGTCTAAGCCTATAGCAGCATAACTATAGAGATAGCTCAGGATAACCTGAGCTATCTCTAACTATAAGCTTTATTTCAAAAGGATAAGTTTTTTAAGCCTAGCCTTAAAAGTAGACAGGGTGTCTGCCTCACGGACTAAAACTGGTAGTTGGTTCCACAGGAGAGGAGCCTGAGAACCCCATAAAAGCAAAGATCTGCCTCCCAGCTCTCTGCCTTTTTAGAAATCCCAGGATCCACTGCTAAACCTGCAGATTGAAAGCAAAGCGCTAGGTTAGGAATATAAGGAACAATCAGATCTCCGATATCAGATGGAGTTTGGCCATTTAAAGCTTTATATGTGAGGAAGAATTTAAATCCTATTCTGAATTTAAACCAACATCCATCTATCCATCCATTTTCTGACATGCTTAATCCCAAGAGGGGTCGGGAGCTGTCTACGGGCGAGAGGCGGGTCCACCCCTGGACAGGTCGCCAGTCTATCGTAGACAAAACACAACTCAAGGCAGAAAGACCCCGGGTCAGGAATTGATCGCACAACCTTTTTGCTTCAAGGCAGCAGTGCTACCCAATGCTCCATTGAGCATTGGATAAGATCATTTAGCTTTAGATTAATTCATTAATTTATAGCTTTACTAATTTTAATCTAAAGTTTATAAATCGAAAGATTTATGGATTTCATGATAGATTTTGACCCTGTATATACCTCAGTTATCACAATAATTGGGAATTTTTTTTTTACACATTTAAAGACACGCAGAAAATACTGCCACCTCGAGTTTTTGATGTAATTAGATTTTGCGAATAAAAGAAATAAAAGTAAAAAAAAAAAAACACTTAAATCAATAGGAAACTGGAAATACATTGGAAATAAAATGTAAGCTGTTAAACTATGAGGCTCAGCTGGGCTTCATAGAAAACTACTTTGTATCATAAATCAGGACATTAGTTAACTGAAAATGAAGAGAATTTAATTATTATTTTTGTCATCATGAAACCCTAGAGAAAGGGTAAATGAGCTGGAACCCTATCTGGATGGGATTTTTTTCATTTCATCAGTTGAATGAAATTTAAAAGCAGCACAGATTATTTTCCAGTTTATTGTCTTTCTGTCAGTTTTTTTCCATCTGTACCTTCAGTTCAAGCTGCACTCATTCTGGTCTCAGACCAAGAGGGTGATCAATTCCCGGCCCTCCCTCTGACCCCGGGGAGCCCGCTTGCCTAATATTGCCTCATCCTCTTTGTCTGTCAGTGAAAATCAGAAATAGACAAATTTTCTTGATTTTTGTTTTTAACACAAACAAATTGCAATACATTATTATGCAGCACATATCAGTTTTTATTCAGGGTTTGCTTTAACAACTAAAAATGTTTCTGTTAAATTTCCTCTCACAAAAATATTCAAATTGCAGAGCCTTGTGCTCTAAGAGGGAGAAGATGGGGCAAATTATGCTGCCTGTTCTGGTCTGAAGGGAGCAGACTGGTGACATCAGGCTTTAGAAGTGGAAACTGGAGGGAAAAGGTCATATTCATTGATGCAAGAGTTCAATAAGATAACTACTGTTTGAAGAGCAAATGAAGTGACAACTTTAACGTTAATGTTCGTGTAAGCTTGGTGTGGGAGTGTATTTACATCACCACTAGAGGGCACCACATTCATACAATATCTGACTGGGAAGGTGAGCAATGATTCAAGTGAGGAGAGAAACTGATACAGAAGGAAGGAAGATCTATTACATCTATTTCTACTTGGTAAAATACTATTCAGCTTTAGGGTTGTTATTCTGTACTACATTTTATCATAGAGTCATGACTTTGTAGAGGAGGCTGTTTAAAGTTATTTACAGCTTTTTTTTCAGCTATTAAACTTTCAGAAGTACTGAGCAACGAAATAAACTCGCTGAATGTAACCCATCCCTTTAGGGAGCATTGGACTGCCATTGTTCGGCGCCTGGAGAGCAGTGTGGGGTTAGGGGTCCTCGCTCAGTGACCCAGAGTGGCAGTCCGTGGGAGTGGGGCTTGAACTCAGACCCTCCAGATTCCGAGGGAAATGTCCTAACCACTAGACCGCCAAACAGAAGGCCAATAAACACAAAATCCAGCTAACGTTTGATATGGTTTTTAACCATGTTTTTCTTTCCTCTTTGAACATAGTAGTTTAATTTAGTTGAGTTTCACTAGTTATTAGTCAAGAGTTTTTAACTGAAATATCTTTGAATTAGAGCTGAATGATTTTTATTAATAAGTTCTTACATTTTGAACAGAAGTTTTGGTTCATTTATTGTATGTATGTGCAGAATTTTCTCTTTGACCATGATTAGTGGTCCATTCACCTTTCATTTGTTGTTCCAACACATAACAAATATATTAATGTATTACAACACCAAGAAACCTTTTGGACGGATGGATGGATGCAGGATGGATGGATGGATGGATGGACAGACGGATTGATCGATGGATGGATGGATGGACAGTGATCGATTGATCGATGGATGGATGGATGGATGGATGGATGGATGGATGGATGGAT
>JAGKQL010005723.1:0-10754 GCA_018398635.1 Cyprinodon brontotheroides
CAGTAAGCGAAAATGGGGAAAAACACGTAGGAAGGCCTTACGTAAACATATCACCAGAAAGATTGACAATTAGTAGGACCACTTATTTTGATGATCCACTATACCTTAAATGTTTAATCGTTTTGCTCTTGTTTAAAGTTAAAATTGTACATGACATGTATTGCTTATATAGATCCTTTCCAATTCCAGTCAATCACCCATTCATGCACACATGTCCTGTATGTATATAACACACTCTGACAGAAGCCAGGCAGGTTTACTCAGGGCCGTCTGACCATCATCACTAATTTGGGTGATTGTGAATTACTTCTATTAAAACCCAGAGCTTCTCCAGAATGTTAATTTTATGGCTAGTCCAACAACATGACTGACTAAACAGATGAGCAGCAGACAGTTGCTGGAAATTCAGTGGGAGAAAGTTGTCGCTAGAAAAAGGTTGAATTATCACAATTTTTACTGTGGATTTCCAGGAGACCATTCAAGACTCCTTCCTTCAACAACCATCAACCAAAGACAAACCCTCGACAATCCCAGCCACTCGAGAGCCAGAGACATTGAAATAAGAATTCCCTTATTGGGTCTAAAGAGATAAACAACCTGATATTTGCTCAGGAGTCTAACAAATTTCACATTTCATTTAGAAATTAGTCCAAAATCTAAGTAGAAAAAGGGTAAAATTATATTGACTAACGAAGTACTGCGTGCATTTATTGTACTACACCTGGACAAACGTTTCTGAAATCTGAGATTTCTGTAAAAATATTTCTTTATATTGTAGTTATAGAATCTTTTTTAGTTAACAAAATAAAATGGAAGAGACTGTTGATTTTTCATTCTGTCTTTTTACCATTATCAATAAAATAAACAAAAAATATTTCAATGTTAGCTCCTATTTGAACCAGTTTCCCTTTTTTGATGTAATTTCCTAAAATATCATTTTAAAGTTGTTCTTATTTATTTTTGCTTTTGAATAATTTGCCTGTTTGCTTGCAGGTGCCAGAGACGGATCCTGAGCCGGTCTGTTCTCAGGTCCAAGGCTCTCAGACGGAGCTGGAACTGGAAATCAGAGCAGTTTGTGATTATTCAAAGTTTACCTGCAGCTGCGACACCATTCATTTCAAAGATACTTTGCTTTTCCAAACCACACTCCATCAGTAAGTAAAACTAAACCACCGTCTAAAAGCACATTATGTTGGAGAATATTAGGATCCTGTTTAACACACATTTAACATTTTAGAGACAAAGGGTATTTTAAACTTTTATTTACACTGTGTTGTTGTGTATTTTGTGCCTTCAGGTACAGTAGAAATGTCATATTTGACCTTTGTTAACATTTCTAAATATTGAATTTTTTTCAATATTTAGGTGCGTCTGAATCAGTCTTTATTTTTGGTTTTCATTTTTTCCCTCTTTAAATTTCTAGTATCTGTCCATTTCATTGTAGCTCCGTTGAACAGTGTTGTGCCAGAAAATTATTGAAAGGTTCAGGTTATCCATGTCCTAATTTAGTTTGATGATCTAACATCTAGAATCTTGTTTCTTGCATTCTGTGATTAAAATAAAGCATTTGAGGTTTTCCCTGCACATTCCATCCTTTTCTAAGGTACACTTCTTTCCATAGCAAGTCTCTAGACATGGATGTTATTGGACTGCATGTTATTATGTATGGATTATTATTGGACTATACTCAACCTCCCTTAGGGCCCTGTCACACCATGTCGATTTAGCCAGCGTACGCCCGACGTCCCAGAATCTCCTAAAACGCTGACATACACTTACTTTTCTATGTATTTTTTTATTTTAATAATATTCATATCGAGTCCAGAACTTATGTCCAATGATAGCCTAACTTATGCATAACGCACGGCAGCATAATGCCTATAAAATGATGCTTGTGCTTCATTTTAGGGGCATTATGAAGCATCAGTTATAGCGCATCGCTGCTCCTGAGAGAGGCAGCGATGCAATAAAAACATGTTTTTGATCACTGTATTAAACTAGATGCTGTTTACTGCCCACACACAAAAAAAAAGAATAAAGAAAAAGAAAGAAAGAAGGTTTGCAGTGGCAGCAGATTCAGCTTCATGTCTGCTAGGAAGTTTGTTGGTCGTGGGCGTGAACGGAGGGAGGATCCATCTCTCACCTTCTGGCTCACCCTATAATGGGGAGGAAGTCTGGAGTAGAAGTGACGGTTTCCCTCTGGGAACCTCCTTTTATAACAAAACACAGCCAATACGCCATTATACAGTAGCTGTAAGTTAGAAACACATTCAGAGCTCGTGTGGAACACGTCAAATATGTTGATATGCGTTGGAGTGTTTTTGATAAGATACGCATAAGTTATGCAGAAGATACTCATAGGTTTTTGGATAAGCTAGACGCCACAACTTGTGAGTAATTTACACTTAATGTATGTCAGTGATCAGATAACTTACCTGTAACTTATGGCCAACGTATGGCATACACTGGCATACATCGGGAAATTTTGAGCATGCTAAAAACTTCGACATACTTGCCGTATGCTGACGCGTTCCAGCGTGTTTCAATATATTTCAGCGTGCTTCTAACTAATACAAAACGTACCCATAACTTATCCAACGTACACCAGAATTTTCATATATCAAACCTACATTGGTCTAAATCATCAGGGTGTGACTGTTTTAAATTCTGTAGGAATTGAATAATTTTGGTGGTCATATTCAAACTAGGGATAGGCAATTAAATGCATTTTCAATATAATTGTAATTTAACAAAACACAATTTTCAAATCACAGAGGCACTAACTTTTAATCACACTATATTTAACAAGAGTTGGACTCTAAATTTCTCCCTCCAGCCCTTTAGGTGGCGGTGTAAAACGCTTGAATTAGGTTTGTCGCCACACACTAAGGTAGAAATAATTGCAGCTAGCACGCACATCCACGCATACAAGTAAAAGTAAACACTTTTTCACACAATGGTTACAGTGAAGTCCTCTAAGAATGATCTTTGGGTGGGCAAGCTTTCTAAAACTGAAAGCCTGGGGTTAAAAATCTACAAGCTTGGTGTTAGAGCAAAGAAAAATCAAAATCAAATTGTAATTATGGTTAAAAAAAATAGCTGTTTTGATTTTCCGCAAAATCGTTTAGCCCTCTTTCAAACTACTCCAGATCTACTTATAGCCCTATGCACTGTGTGATGTCATAAAATGAATAAATAAAATTTGGACAGAAGCTATCTAAATTAAAGTGCAGTGGAAGGCAATTGCATATTACAGTTAAAGTACGTTATTGCAAATGTATATGTAAACATAAGGTGATAGCTTCAATGGTATTGAGATAGGATCCCAGTTTTCATCTGCTAAATGTTTTTTTCAAAACAAATTTTACACCTGAATTTATCAGTTTTTCTCAAGTTCTAATTCAGATTTTATAGAAAATAGTCATTCTACTTTAGACTAAATCAAAAATATGTAAAATTCTTAAATAATGAATGTATATTGACCTAAAAAGACATAGAATTTTAATTAAACCTAATTGAATAGAATTTTAACTTCATGGCATTAATATATTTGAATCCCTTGCCCTGTTTTTATTTCATATGCTTTTCTGTGGCCCCATGAAAACACCCTGGCCCCCTCCTGGCCCCCTGGTAGATTTGGTCTAGAACCGCCACTGTCAAACATATGCTTCCTTTTTTCTCTGTGTGCAAAGACTGCAGATTATCAATGTGGGCTCTGTACAAGTGAATTTCTCCTGGCAAGTCCAAATGGATGCGCACAACAAGATAGCAGATCCTATAGGAGGTAAAATAAGCTTTGATCAAGATTTTATCAAGTAATGAATTTAATTAAACTGATGATTTATTTGTTATCTGTAATTCCGAGTTAGATTATATCAGCTGATATTTTATTGCTTTAAAAATGATTCAGCATGAACCAAAGTTTATGTCATTGGTGACAGAGGAGAGGAGGAGAGACGGCCGTTGCAGCAGCTTACCCGGGCTGCCCAGTGCTGGGAGCAGTGTAACGTCACCCCGGATTGGAAACCCAGACCTTCCTCCCTTCAGCGTGGAGCCTAGAAGCGGATCCATAAATCCTGGAGTTACTCAGAACTTCAACGTTTGTTTTTCACCTGTGGAAGTAGCTCAGTTTCAGGGCAGATTAATCTGCAGGTAATTAAAGGCATCTGATGCTCTGCATTTTTCAGGGTCAGCATGTGAAAAACTTCCCCCACACCTTTTGATCAATACTCTAATTTACTTCTCCTTGGAATAGAAATGGATTTGTTCCCATTTTTTATGGACGTCTCTTGTTTTCAGCATTCCAAACATGCAGAGGAGCGATCAGGTTCCTTGTGTTACTGTGTCTGGTCAGAGCCTGCTCCCAGAGGTTCTTTTTGAGTTAGAGGACACAGACTACATCAGGAACACCAGCCGACTTCTGGACCCTAGCACTCAGGTGTTAGAGCTCAAAGCCGTTGGACTTTCAGCACCAACAAAAAGGTAAATGGATCATCTTTTAACACAAGCTGGGTGTGAATCCCTCCTTGAACCATGTTCTGACTTCAGAAGCACAGCAAAAGTGTTGATTCTATAAAACCTTTCCCACTTTCCTTTAATGTAGTTTTTGTTTAAAGCATTGCTCAATGTACAAAGCCTGTAGACCAGAAGTCACGGATAGCAGTCCGCGCTCCAGATCCAGACCCCCTTCTGGCTTATCCAGACCCAATCTGATTTAAAACAGTGTCAAACTTAACTTGCACTGCTTCTCCTGTTAATACGGTAAAGCTCTCCAGAGCATCCGTCACCAGGCTGCACGTGATGCAATGAGCCTTATGATTGTTTAAAGGTAGGGGTAATACGGTACTAAAAGTATTAATACTATGTACACTATTTACAATTTCTCAAGCTTGCTTCTGACCAGCAGAGAACTGTGTGGTGTGCTTTTGAATAAAGTGAAAGTGAGTAAAGGCGTCGGCAGCATCTCTCCATTATTCATTTTAACCCAAAAGAAACAACGTCCTCTACCAAGTTATCGGAGCAGAGGGCGCAACACCTGTACATGTTGAGTATGTTTGGCTCAACCTGCTGCTGTGAAAGCAGGATTCTCCACCATGAACAGAATCAAAATAAATATGGATCCAGGCTCAAAATGAACACCTTGATATTTAGAGAATGGCTTTTTGTCTCCATTCAAACCCAGGTTTAAAGCCATCAGGGCAGCCTAAAGCCCACTGCTTTCATTAAGCCAAAAAAAGAAAGAAGAAAAAAAAACCGGTCAGTTCAGGTGTTTTATAGAATGTGAATCAGGAAATTGTCTGTATACCAAACTGAACGATTGTTGTGCTCTACTTCTTAAAAAGAAAACTTCAGATTCATTAAAACCTCATTTTATTTCAGTGTTAAAATATGTTTAAAGTAACATATTATAATTAAAAATGTCTCCGGATCTTTACTGGTTATTGATTTTCTTTATCCCGTCGATTTTTAACTGGTTACCCCTGAAGACAGTTTGAGAAACAGTGAGAAGCATTGGTCTAAGAAACTAGATTAAGTTGCTCGTCTGATTCTGTAGGTTTTTTAATGTGATGAACCCGACTAGGACGGCTTACTTGTTTAAGTGGAGGTGTGAGGATGCAGTGCAGAGTTCTTTACGTTGTCTAACACCTTTTGGGACCATTCCACCTGGGAAGAAAATGGAGGTACCTTGATTTTCTCTTTTTATACTCACTTTAATTCTCAGGGTACTATTCAGAAATATACATGATTATATATAATTGTTCTGCCTACTTTTGTCTACAGATGTGTTTTGAATATGTTGCTGAACATCTGGAGACCGTGGAGTCACTGTGGAGCTTTTTGATTGAGAATCTGCCTCTTTCTTTTCCCTTCCTTTGTGTGGCCGCTGCTCGGGAACCACGTGTCTATCTGGACAGACCTCATTTTAACTTTGGGGAATTAGTTTGTGGTGCGTAAAAAAGACAGAAGTTTATTCAGTTGTAAGATACTTTTCGATTTAAATTGTTTGTGCTAAGACCAGATCAAGTGTTACATCGTATGTGACCAAAGCAACAGCTTTAGTGTTATTATTATTCATCAAATACAAAACGATTACAAGTTTAAGTCATCTAAGGTAAATCATGCTAGCATTTTGCACAATGAGTAATGTTAGCCCTGCTATGGTCTTAGCATTACCCATAGATTTTATATATACATAAACGCCTCATTGACGACGTGCCTAGAGGGCGGCCATCTTGGATTGGACCCCAGTTCAGGCAGCTGCTGTCAGAATGAATAGGAGGCGCCTTAGATCTCATTTCAATCACATGAAAGATGAGTAAGAGAAAATATTACAATAATCTCCTACACGTCACAACCCCTTAAAAAACCAAAACAAATTCTAAAATTACCTTTGAGTTAGATTACACATATTTATTCAGATGAAAAAAGATTTAAACTGTACTCAGATTGGATGAAATATATGCAAAGATATATTTATTTTCCATTAAATATTAATATGAGAAGCACACAGTTTATTATTATATTATAAGATGTTTTACAAATATTATATATTTATATAGTGCATTCTTATTCAGTATTTTAAAGGATTGCTCTTTAATAATGAGTATTATGATAGTTTGTTGTAATGTAATTTACAAAAGAGTAAAGTTAGTTTGTTTTTTAAATTGATTTTATGTTTTAATTTTTATTTTGTTTTTGTCATTGTCAAGAGTAAATTTATGTTGTGTCTAACTGAAGGCATTTTGTTCTCATAAGTTTGTCTAAATGTCTTCCAAAACTTTTTTTCAAACAGTTTTTTTAAAACATTATTTATGTGTATGTGAACATTTTTTTTTAGCCCATTTGTTTCATATTTTAGAATTTGTTTTTGGTCTTTTAAGAGGTTGTGACATGTAAGATGATTGTAATATTATCTCTGACTCGTCCTCTATGTTGTTAAAATGAGATGTGAGGTGCCTTCTGACAGCAGCTGTCTGAACTGTGGACCGATCCAAGATGGCGTCTAAGTATATCATTTGTTTATGTTTGGGCAGGACATGAAGTGGAGCAGACAGTTTATCTGGTGAATGCTGAGGAGGAACCTTTCCACTTCTCCGTCCTGCAGTCATCTCTTCTCTCTGAAGATCAGCAGTCCAGCCTAAGTTTGAAGCCCATGAATGGCCCAGTGATGCCCAAAAATAGGTTCCTATTTAACACTCACCACAACAGTGTTTTTTAAAGGAAAAGTCCGGTCATATTCAGAATTCAAATATCTGAAAAAAATTTGAATAATACATGAAATTCATTACATATTGTGTTTTTAATTAAGAGTAATTGTCATTTTGAATGTGCTTTACTGGAGTCATCTTATGTTTGTCAACAAAGAACACCACTGTCACCTACTGGTTTGTGACGCCACGGTGCGGTATGGGCTGTTGATCAAGTCCCAGTGCTGTATCTGGTCTTTTTCACAACGCGCTTTTATCCAAGTCTTCATGAAAACATTCTTCCTCCAAAATGTTGGCTACATGTTACGGGTTTTTCTCTGGCCAGAAGTTCGATGGCAAATCCTCCCTCTTCAGGTTGGCAATCCAACGCATGAGGATCATGAATCGGAAAAGGTGAAATAACTTTTTTTTTTATCTTTACACCCATGTATTCAAACATCCAGCTGCCATGCACATGGGCATTGTCAGTTTCACTACAGCTCTGGTGAATTTCAATGGTGAAGTCCTCTGGAAATCTTCAATAATTGTTGTTGATTGCAGATGTCTAGTAGTTCCCATTGATTTTGCTTGCAAAGCTGGGACAATGGCGCTAGGCTTACCGCGCATTGCAGTGACGCCATCACTGCGTGGAAGATGTTAGGAGGGAGGTGTTACTTTATTTGGGCAAAAATGGCCGCTCGATTAACGCTAAATTCATTAAATCACCCTGAATTTATTAGTTTTAGGAGTAAATAATGATCCATTGGTCATTCATTGCTGACCGGACTTTTCCTTTAAAAGTGAGTTATATAAGTACTGCTAAAGTTAATCCTCTGACATGGTCGTAATCTGCTGGGTAGGTTACCACTGTTGGTGAGCTTCACACCTTATTCAGAGGGAAAGTTCAACTTCAGACTGAATCTGACAGTAAAGAGGAAGTTGGAACCACTCTTACTGAATGTTAAGGCTGATTGTTTCATCATGAGCGCTTTAGTTCAGATTCAGGAGCAAGATGGAAACCTCAGAGAGATCTTCACAAACCAGGAAGAAACAGTAGACTTTGGAAAGGTAAGCATGCCTTCACGCCAAAGACAGATTATGTCTCATTACATCAGAGTTTTTAATCAACCCGTCTCTGTGTTGGTTTATAATCACAAACCACAGGTGTGCATTTCAGAACAAGGCATCCATCATTTCCTGGTGTCCAATCTTTCAAGGTCCATTTTGGAAGTAAGCTTTGAGTTGACAGGCCTGAGAGAGAAACTTCAATACTTAGAGGTGAAACCACAAAGCGATGCTGTCCAGGTTGGGAAGCAGCTTCAGGCATCAGTGTTCTTCTGCCCACAGAGCCTTTGCAACCTACATGATGTCAAATTAATTGTCAAGGTAAAATTAACATAAACCTACTTAATTATCCACCAGCTTTTCAATCCAGTATAGTAGTTCATTTAATGGGCTTATTGTATTTTGAACCGCTTCATAAATCCTACTATAGTAGCATGTTTAATATACAGCATTTTAAATCTCAATGTTTTTACAGCTATCTTAGATTAGCTTCCTTGTCTTCAGGTTGAAAAGAGATTATGTTTTAGTCACAGTTTAGTCATTATGATGATAGTTTTTGTGTTGTGCCTAGTCGACTAAACTTAAAAGGTTTTAGTTAGTTTTACATGTTGCAAAAACAGAACCTTACAATGTCAAATAGATACAAGATTCTTTACCAGACTAGAGAGCTCTAGCTCAGATACCACAATAGTCGGGTATAGAATGCTGCCATGCAATTCTGCTTTACTGGAATTCAAATAAACTTTTATACTTTATACAAAAGTCTCTCACAAAAAGCTTAGTGCAAAGCGCGGGTCTAGTGCAACACATCATATTGGTTAATATAACAGACAGACAAGCTAACAAAATGTACAATAAAGGATTGGTTTTAGACATAAAAGGTATCTATCCCAAAACTTCTAATCTACTTTTGAATTGCGCGTTTACACACAGATCAATAATAAAATCTTCATTGCTCCAAAAAAAGCAAAGAACAAAAAAAATCTTCTTTCTACTTTGGCAATTTTGGCTTTATTTCAATTTCCCCCTTTGTTGAAACTGCTCAGGGGTCAAAGTAGATTTAAATTTACAGGGTTTCGAAATTTAACGAAATAAGAGAGAACCTACATAATTACCATGTAATTCCATGACAATCCAGGCCTAAATTGAATCCAGGCCTAAATTGGATATGCTAACTAAAATGTTGAAATATTTAAAGAAAACAGAGAAAATGTTTAAATGACAATACAAGGAAACATTTACATCATATTTAAATAGATAGAAACAAGAACAACGAAAGAGAAATATTCAAAAATCTATTCACCTTTTTATCTGGCTCTTTATCCAAAAATAAACAGAATGCAATTAAATATTTTATTTGGATATAATTTAGGGATTCCTTTAGGTAGAAATTAAAGAATATTTAGTATCACCTCTTGTGAGCTGGAAGAAATAAAATATTGATAGTAAAGAGATTTTGTACGCTTGGCAGAGGATGATCAGCCACATAGTTTATTATGTAGCGAGAGCAGGAATAGCCATAATGCTGGGAGCGAACCATCAGAGTGGAGCATAAAGTGCAGACTCTGAGCTACACGTTTTCAAAGCTGAATTTCTGCACAGATTAAACAATTTTCAAAATAATCATTAGTTGCAGCCCTAAACATCGTCTTTTAACTGAAAATAAATAAAGACAATGAGTAAAGTGTCCTTAAAATATTCTGTTCTTACTCTGTGGTAATCTAAAAATGTTTGCTATAGTGTTAAAGGTATAGTGGAGAATTTTCGCCAATTTTTGAAAAGACCCGCCCTCTCCACTTATTAAAAAAATGTACATGCACAACCCTGTACTTGCTCCCGAGACGGAACGCCTATTAAACTGTTAATATAATATAAAAATTTTTATATTTTTAAAATATCGTCTTTTTCACAGTAGCATAATTCCCAAAGCAACATAACAGAATTACAGAATTACACACAGATGTCTCTCTCTCAAATATATATATATATTAGGGGTGGAACGGTTCACACAATCCACAGTTCGGTTCAAGGTTTTGTGGTCACGGTTTTCGGTTCGGTATATGTTCATTGTTAGGAAAATCTCTAAGCTGACATGTTGGTCGTGTTGCTGTTAGCATAAACAAAACGTGTTGGACAATGCTTGCACACTGTAGCACTTTTATCCACAACTTTTTTTCCGCCGTCATCGTAGGTCACTCTAAATGCAAAGTGGTCCCATACAGCAGACCTATAAAGTGCTGCTGGTGCGTCTTCCAATTCCTGTTTTTTTCCCACTCGCCATAACCACACAATTCTCCACAATGACTGATTTTTTTCTGCTACACCTGGCTACGTTGCTTCACTTCTTCTTCTTGTTTACTACTGGTGGTTGGCTTTATTCGCAGTACCGCCACCTTCTGCTCTGGAGTGTAAACGCTTCGCTATGAGAAAGACGAATGCAACACACGCAAATCAAACCGAGACAGTCGAACCGAACGGTTTGGACGATTTTCATAAACCGTT
>JAGKQL010005725.1:0-10725 GCA_018398635.1 Cyprinodon brontotheroides
CATCCATTAAAACGGTGCTGCTTGGAAAGATTTGTTTTTTTGCAATAAGCCATAGAAACGCTAGTGCAAACTTTAACTGCCTCGTTTTTTAATCCTTTCTCATGCAACTTCATCAAGTGTATATGAAATTAAAGAGAGGCTAGTCTCAATATGCATCTTGAGGAAAAACATGTATTTATTGAACAGTTGGAAAGGTTTGCTCACCAAATTAATATGCTGTCAAATGTTCCAGGAGCACACTCTCTCATTAGTATCCATTAACACCTCTTAGTTCTTGTGACCATAATGTACCAGACTGCTGGGAGAATACAAAACATTCATCAGAGATACAAAACAAATTAACAAGGAGTTATCATAAAGAAAACCTAAACAACAAAGTTTACTACTTTTAATATCACAATAAGCAATTATATGAATGAAAACAACGCTTATGCAATGAAGTTATGTGACGGTTTGAGTCCCTTAAAATAAAAGTACTTTGGGAGAAGGTCCAGTGAAAGAAAATTAGTAATTTAAATGGAAATGTATCACTTACTGACCAGATTTCTCTTATAAGTTGTTATCTTATCTTATTTTTTGTAATAACTGCTTTATTAAATAAAAAAAAAACATCTTAAAATCACTAAAACTACTCCTAACAAAATAGTTCAGATGTGTTTTCACACAGTAAGTACACATATGCTGTGGAATAGGTATTATTAATGAGAGAAGTACAGCACCATTTGCATTCATAGGCACCCCTTAGGGAGGTGTGTTCAAAGTTTCCAACTAACTTCATCATGCTGCTATTTCTTATAAACAGGTGTAACCAAATATCTTTAATAAATGTCCTACCTCTTTCAAAGTCTTTTTGTCTCTGAACCTTTAATTAGAAATTCATGTCCTTCACTTTTTCCCAACATAGAGGACTAAGATCCAAGTTTTAACATCAGAAAGACACATAAACATATCCTTTAAGTGACTCAAATGTATATTAAACGGTGGAGAGGCTACGGTGCTATGTGGACAGGTTACTAATCCATTGACTGGGATAACAAACAGACAGTCAACCAGAGACAGCACCTCTGTGCTTTTCTCGAGATGCTTCAATATAACTTGTACGTTCATTGTTTTACAGTGATTTCTTGCAACAACGGCTGAAAGGCAATAAACAAAGTGCTATACTATTGCAAAAGGGATAGTCTACCGTTGTTGTCACTCAGGAGGAAATGTCCAAACTTTTATTTTTCGAGAAATTTTGACATACTGAGTGACAAACTTCCTCTTTCTAATTAAAAGCCAACTGCTACTAGTCAGATTATATCATATGCTTTTTGAGACCCCTCATGATTTCATGTTTCATTTATGTAGCTGGTGGTTTTTGTAATAATGCATATACATGAAAACAGCTAATAATTAAACTATGCAACTTAGTGTTTATTTAGGTTCTGAGCTGCCTGAGGCTATATATACTGTCTATATAAATATATATCTTGTTTTTAAAGGCGTTTAAAATAAAATGTATTATTATATCATCTCAGAGGGTTGTTTTGTTAACAGATATCATAGCTGAGCAATGAATCCCAGCAGCTCCTCCAGAGATAAAATGACCTTCCTGTCAGCCATGTCAGGATGTTTGCCCTTGTGTCTGTTTATTTTTAGAGTGAGTTTTTGCTATTAAGTAATATTTTATAACTTATCCAAACTTTAAACTTCTCCACAACATTTTGCTTGTTCCTTATAGTGGACTTTGATCAGTAATGTTATGTTATTAAACCTCAGAGTCACCATGGCTTCTGTATTTCTTTTTTGTAATAGATTATAAACTGAGTTTTTAATGTTAAAATAAGGTGACTTCTGGAAGCAAATGGATACACTTTTACTGAGTGGTATCAGAGTAATGGGGCTGTATTCATATAGATGCTATTTTTATTTGTAAATTATTTGGAAAATCATGCATCCTTTTCATCCTGTTCATAGGTTTGTGCTTTAAGACATTACCAATATAATACATTGATTTTTGGGTCCCCAAAAAATCTGGGTCCCCCCAGAATACCTGGAGGAGATGTGTGTTTATAGCAAAGTCTGGGCATCTCTGCTTTGACTGCTGCCTCCATGTCCTGGCAGAAGAAAATGGAATGGATTTTTGTGTCCGTAATGTGGTCTGAAAATGTTTATTGGTTGTTAACACCAAGAGTCTGTGCATGGTGGAAGCTGAGGTTTTTTGTTATTTTTCCTGATCTGCCACTCTCAACAGAATTATCAAAAATGAAAATAAAGGAAATGTTTTTTATTTCAGGAGTGCAAGAATCCATTCAGGAAAAGGTCATAACTGTGTCTGGAGAGGGAATGATCCACAGCCCAGACTTCCCACACACCTATCCAAGGAACAGCATGTT
Source organism: Cyprinodon brontotheroides (assembly GCA_018398635.1). Lineage (NCBI taxonomy): Eukaryota > Metazoa > Chordata > Actinopteri > Cyprinodontiformes > Cyprinodontidae > Cyprinodon > Cyprinodon brontotheroides. The sequence goes on from JAGKQL010005725.1 coordinate 2,379, forward strand.
GGTCTGGAGACTGGTAGCAGCCAACAGCATGAGGATCCAGCTCACATTTGATGAGAGATTTGGTCTGGAGGATCCTGAAGATGGAATATGCAAGTAAGACATTAGATGGGAAATAACTCAACATCATCATTTGAAAACAGACAGAGCGAGCATGCAGTTATCACTGAGGACATTGAAGTAGGGATTCAAAATTCTTTTTACTTAGATTTTTATCACAGAAAAAAGGGCAATTATGTTACTTCTGAGGGCAAATGTTCAAACCTTAACTTCATTTTCTACCACCATTTATATATAATATAAGAAGCTAGACCACATTCACTTCTGCTCATAAATTTACAAATTTTTTCACCTTGCTCAAGCTTCCCATATGGACGCTTCCCCAAAGACATGTTAGGATACATGTCATGCTGATGAAAACAAGGCAACGTGTGTCCCCATCTCGGACTTGCCCTCCATCTTTTAAAGATTTAAAGAGTGTGGCCATTTTGTGAAATTGCCTTTGGCCTGCCACGCCGGCTCCTGAATATGATGAAGGCCCCCGCAGCAGAGCGATTTGTTTGAAGGTAGAGACACCCAATGTCATTGTGCAAACCATCATATTTTACATAATCAGGTCAATAATTTTAGATGCCACAGTTCCAGTTGTATCGCATGCTGTCTGAAAGTAAACATTTAAAACACAAATACTCAGCTGCATATGCTGTATATTAGCTGTTTTATGGACAAGCTCACTTTCAATTACTGCTCGGCTTTGCCTCTGTCATTCAATTTAAATGGACTTCCCAATTCCCTGTGTCAATTTAACCAGTGTGCATAATGCTTTGTGCCATGATTTCAATAAATCAGAACTTACTGGTTGTCATAGCAGAGGCCTGTTAGGAGAAGTTGGAGAAGAAAGGGGGGATGGAGACCGCATCTGAAGTACCTGGAGAGCCCTCTAATGGATGATGAATGGAACTACTGTTTCCCTTAATGCTTTTAGGCTCTGCAATAAAAAAATCATTGAGAAATTAACCTCATGAAGCTATGAATAGGCATGTTTTCTAAATATGGCTGTTAGAATAATTGTTAATGCGATCAATAAGGTGATCCTGTTTGTTCTTGCTCTGGTCTCAACCCTGTATATTTATTGCCTCTAATATAGCCTTTGTTGTAGGCATATGTGTTTATTTGTTGCTGATTAAAAGACCAAATGGGGGGGGGGGCATATAACACCACCAGCACACCTGTGTAGTTATGGGCGTCTGTTTATACAAGATGTCAGCATTGCTGTCAAAACACTGAGTGAAAGTTGCTCCATGGTTTAGGATACACAGCTTTAGTCCTGTCCCAACTTTACCAGCCATCACTTGTCAGAGACCTTAAAGACTGTAGGGAGAGACAATAACAACATCCTTTTTTTCAGGGCCAAAGGAAGTAAACCTCCTTTTTTTCCTCCTTTGCCGTCAGCCAAACAAGTTTTAAGCTGATCCCAGAACATTTACAAGCATGTCTCATTGTGTCTTTCACAATATTTTTCCTTTCAAACACCCTTCATTCTTACTCCAACTAGACGCAATGAAAAATATATCCCCATGGTCTTTTTTTTTCTTCTTCTGCTTCTCTGTTATATCTGTGTTTAAAAAATGTATTCAAAATATTCCCTTTGCAACCTTTCACAGCTTTCAGTGCCAAAAAAAAAAAAAAAAAAAGAAAAAGAAGAAAAAAGATTAAAAAAGAAAACACCTAAACAACTTTAAAAAAACCTAAACAATGCTATTGATACCAGGCATTTACCTTTTGTTCGCAACTCCTCGATGTGATTCAAATAAACAAGTGTGCCATGCCTATGCAGTGATCCACAGAAAAACTAGGGGCTAAAGCAAACCGCTTAGTGGGAGACATGTTCAGCTGTGGTTGCAAGCCTGGAGCAAGATCTCTCTTCTAAGATGAGAGAGGGGCTGTATAGTTGAGATGCTCATCTGCTATTCTGTTTGTCTGTGGCAAGATGAAAGGCATTCTTACCAAATCCACTGGAGAAGAGGCATATTGAAGAGGGATTGCTTTCACTGCTGGTTGGCATGGCAGCAGAGTCGAGTTGGCAGCTCCCATGACAGAGATTGTTTTCAGAAAATGCATGTGTACCCCTCTACACTAAAAAAAAACGCAGTTTTGTTCTGGATAATCTGGCGCTTTTCATCACAGCAGTGGCAGATATTTTATCTATTAATAATTGATAGGGTGAAAATGGTGTGGGAGAAAGCTTTTGAATATTAAACACAGTTTCCTGTGCACCCTCTGTGCACAATGCAACTTTTTTCTGGTAAATATTTCATTTAAGAGATTTTTTAACCGACAGTTCATAAAGTTTGGGATACAACAGACACTTTGTTAGGCGAGGGTAAACGGATTTTCAGAAATCACTGTTTAACATGAATGAGGCTGCACACATGGCGCATGTGTAATGATCAGGCAAGTCTGCATAATTGATGAGCCATCTGTCAGGGAATTTAGTGAAGTTTTTAGAAAGAAAGCTCTTTCAGCAACTTAAAATGCATAAAACAAAAAATAAGTTAGAACTTTTAGTAGATGGATGTCAGATGGTGTGAAAAATTAGTTTTGCAAAGACTTTTGTCAATATGTTTGTTTATGTAGACAACAGTTTGGCAGTACATTTAAACATCCACCCATCCCAACATAAAACTGAACCCCCTGCACCAAGCAGTTTATATTTTACCTTAAGAGAAAACCTCAGTTTCGTGTTTCGTCGTCGCCCCGTGCTTGTTTCAAAGCTGCCCATTTCCAAATCAGTATGTCGGCAAAACAATGCCCTAAAGTCCAAAGAACTGGAACAGCAGTAAATGAGAGGTTAGGCGCGTCTGTTGACGAAACGCAAAGGCATTAATCCCAGACTGTTAGAGTCAGATAAGGCTGCAGTGAAGGCAGTGCCACCTACACACATATACATATATGCGCCATAAAAATGCCGGAACTACTAAAACTGCATTTTTGAAGTGTTGAAGTCATTTGTTTGTCTGTATTGGCAAAGACACAACAGAAAAACCTGTGCTGTGGTTAAGAGCTATTTCATTTTATATATACATCGTAATAGGTTTAGAAGTTTAACAGGTTGGTCTGAAGTGATGCCATCCTGAACAAATATAGGTAGATGTAGTATTATGAAGCCATAAAGGGAATAATGCTTCTGTATTTTTCCTCCGACCCTTAGCTGAAATTATTATTAGTGCTTAATTATTTTCTATTTTCTATGCATTTAAGTTTTAACTAATTACCCCAAAGGGTATTATGGCGTTGTTGTCTTTTTTTTTCAAAGAGACATTTTTTTCTGCTTGTATAAGTTCTCCATCTGACACCTAGAAGTTATTGAAAAGTACCAAAACATAATAAAACTAATACACAGTTTTATAGTAAATCTTAGATGCTGTCACATAATTTTACTGTATATGTTAAATAGACTAGAATTTACTAAATCTACATTTTTTAAATGAGAATTTGAAACACTTTATCAAATTAGCGAGTTTAAAGGGGTCATAGAATGCAAAACTGAGTTTGGCATTGTCATAGATGAATAACCCATAATTCAGTGGGTGAAATGGGACGCAGAAAAGTTCAAACCCCCATGGACACCTTCCCTTTCTATGCAAATCCTCACAATTCCAAACTTCCACCATAAAACAACAGGCTGAATCCAAACGAAGCCTCGAGTTGATGTAAACTTGGGGATGGTGCCTTCCTTTGGTTCTGCGGTCTGTACTTTTGTCACCCCCCAAAATATGACATACAGACCAGCCCACTCGTTCACTGGCCCAAGAACATGAATTGAGGTTGTAAAGATGGAAGACACTAGTTTAGCTTCTTTAGCCTACAGTTGGGTTTACTTGTATTCTACAAGAATTACAAAGCAGGCTGTTTCCTTCTTTGGAAAATGAGCCAGAACCACGGGTGTAAATGCCGTGTTCCAGGCTACACGGAGAAAGGGGAAAATTTTCACAGTCTTCCCAAGGATCCTGAATACTCGACAGGCATGGATTACTTCTGTCTATCAGAAGATCCTCGCAAAGTTTGGATGCTCAGCTGTTCATTTGTTTCTAAGCATTTTACCAAAGATGGCTTTCAAAATCTTGAACAGTTCAAAGCAGTATTTGCTAAACTTCTTTTACCGAAACAAGGGGCTGTTCCATCCGTAAGGCCTTTACAACAGCAAGCTGTTGTATGATTCTGTTGCTAAGCTGGTGATGGCTGAGCAGCTTCGCTCGTTGTAAACCAACCAATCAGAGCACAGCTCATCTAAATATTCATGAGCATACCATAAAAGGAAAAAACATTCTAGGGCTTTTAATTGGGCTTGCATTAGGGTGCATAGAACAGCAAATATGCCTTTTTCAGCCCAACCAATGTTACACAAGGTTATCAGACACCCTAAGGTCCAGTACCAAATACCCTATATAATTATTCTATGACCCCTTCAAAGAAAATCCTTGTCAGTGGTAATATCTATAAAACAGATGAAGTTTCTCCTTGAAGTTGGAGGTTAGTTTACTTATCTTTTACAAAAATTTCCAGGTAATTTCTTAGACTTTGTTGGAACTCACCAAAAGTTTGACATAAACTTTCAGAACTGATCTCTGCTTTCTCTGGCTTACTATATACTCTCTTCTCAAGCTGAATCTTTCAAGGACATTTTGTACAGCTTCACTTACCAGCTATTGCCACAGAGAATAATAAGCATGTATATCCAGATTCTACGCCTAGATATTTTCACTGAACTTTAAATTTACCAGTTGCCTTCTCCGTTCCTTCCCGAAAACATGTCCCAAAAACCCACGGCCAACTTATAAAGCGTGTTCTACGCCATTTCCAACCACCCGGTTTTCTGCACTGCCCCGTTAAGAACAAGCGTTGTTTCATCTATTACCTGTCTGCCTTTTTCTTGTTTCCAGGTATGACTATGTGGAAATAGAGGATCCCACCGAGAAAACGCATCCAAGCGTCGTTGGTGTGGGTCACAGTCTGCACCAATAAGTCAAAAATCTAGAGGCAGCCAAATCATTGTACGGGTTCATCTCAGATGAATACTTCTCCTCAGAGCCAGGATTCCTGCATACACTACTCTGCAAATTCCTGAGGTAGGTACAATATTGCTAACCACCAGGACACTGTATGAAGAAATTGTGGATTTCTACATGCGGGATAACTAAAACCATTGTAAACCATATGCCTAATTGACAAAGAGTGACGGTGTTTCAGAAAGCTGCGGATTGAAAATCTTTTTACCGGGTGGTCTTGATTTGTAATTATCTATTTCTGCTTAACAGTTTTCGCTTTTGGTATCATTTGGGAGGTTTTATATTGATTTATGTTAAAAGCTTAGGAACATCTGGTACATGTGTTGTTTTATTATTACAGCTATAAAAGATGATCAAATTCTACAGCATTGCACACACATTTACACAGGCAAAACAATGAAAAAAAAACAGTATCAACATGTGCTGCAAAGGCAATTGTGGAGAGTAATCCCTTTGTTGATTTGCATGCAAAGTCTGAACGTTGATATTACGCCTAATTTATATTCCTGGAGGTTTATGTAGTTTTATTATGCTATACAAATGTTTTTGTTTTAACTGAATACATTTCCTTTAAGATTGAATTTTCTTTTTCCAGGATTTTTTTCACAAAAAATAGGTTTTGGATTGAGATTCTGATACAGACCATAGCTTACAGCTGAAAACCACGGATAAAAATCAAGACAGTGCTTTTTGTGTTTTGCTAGAGGAACCAAACTCTACCATCTTTTTATAATTAAATTTTGATTTATGAGGGTTGGAGTGGTAAATCCTCCCCAGATTGAACCGACAACCTTTTAATGTCATGGATTCATTCAGCATACTTAAATGAAATAGACTATTGGCTCTCTTTAATAATATTGTTTTACTTCTTTACTAAAAAAATTGCTGGTGTAATCAATAAGTTGATCAAAGAAGGCTGGCAAAAGGTTTGTAAAAAAATAATAGGCCTTAGCTCGTCAACAGGTGTGATATAGGCTATATGGCTGCTGCCCAGGGCAGCATTAAAAACGAGTGGCTGCACAGTCATATACTGTATTTAAGAGTTCTTCATAAAACATTGAAGAAACAGTGATTTACACAATCATGAATTGTCGTATACCATCATGAGATCTTAAGTAAATCATTCCTAAAATGAATAATTAAAGAATCAATAAAAAGTTATAGTATAAATATTAAAGTAACAATTAGATTTGTTATTTGTTTCCTCATTTGTTTTCTATATTCATATTTGCTCCTTTGTGCAGCCAATATCTCTTTTACTGTTTTAGACCACACAAGGATACATGTGCCAGATCCCTTTTGTCCGAAGCTTTTTTCTCCAGCATAATCCCCCTGAGAGATAAACTTAAGAGACAACAGCCATGTTTTAACCTGTCAGTGTTCTATTTACTTGCTTTAAGTGAACGAACACTCTTTTGCATTAATCCTTCCGACCGCGCTTGGGAATAAAGCAGGTTACTGGTAGCGTGAGATTTTAATGCTTATTTAAGTTTTATTCTGCTTTGAAATATTTACTTTGTCCTCAAACTTCTTTTCTATATTAAATCCAATGGGAAGATTTATGACAGGAGCATAAAAATAACTGGGTACTTTTGAACATTAAGGAAAAAAAGAGGTCAAGGCGCTGTACTTCACACAGATAAAGGTGCACGCAAAGAAACCTTAGGTAGAAACAAATGCATGTCTGCACTTTTACTTTTTGCTAAAAGAAAGTATTCTTTAAAAAAAAAAAAGTGTTCTATGATGGAAACTCTTGACTGAACTTGCTCTTTTAATATGTCAAAAGTTTAGTGGCCGGTGTAAGCACCTCTCAGACCAGCAAAAGCTATATAGAAAGACATTGTGTACTGTAGATCCAAATAACTTATTTACAGTTGCATCACTTTGTAAAATGACATCTCTTTTCCCAAACTAACATGTCTTTAAAACCCATTGGCCATATGAGGCTTGATGGGTTGTAACTAGTTACATTTACCAGTTACCTGTACTTAAGTAAATCTTAGAAAATTACACACCACCATAAATTTGAGCTCCCAAATCGAATATGAAGTGATAAAGTAGATTAGTTAGTTAGTTAGTTAGTTTAGTTGGAAATTTGTGATCCTTTCCGAATATATATAATATATATATATATATATATATATATATATATATATATATATATATATATATATATATATATATATATATATATATATATATATATATATATCATCACATGCTGTGTGAGGATTGGTTTTATAAGTCCATGCTGGATTACTTTCTGTTATTTTATAAATCATTGTATCTATTTTTTTGAGATTATTTTATACATTAAATTAGAATATATTATATTAGTGTTAAAGTAACACTTTTTAAGAGTTAAGTTTAACACCAATCTGAGTTCATTTGGTCACACTCAGAATTAGTGTTAAATTAACTCTACATTGTGTATATCTTAGTTCAGTTGTTTTTACAATGACTCTAACAGAGTGAATGTACTTTCACACTGCATATTGAAACACTGAGGAATTTAATATATAATATACACATAAGTGTATCTGATTACATCATTTAAAACATGAAAATCAGAAGTTATGATTCAGCAGTTACCCATTACTCAGTAGAAATATGTTTTTACTCTTACCTGAGTAATATTTAGGTGATTTTTTTTATTTGACTTGATTAAGAAAAGTTAGAGCAGTGCAACACTTAAGTAAAAATGTTTGGGCACTTATACTGCAGCACAGTCTGATTTTCTATTTTAGCATATGTATATGTTCAAACATTTATGCTACATATGCTTGGTGGATTAAAAAATCTGTACAGTGCATTAAACCTCTCAGCCCGATGGTCAAGAAAGCTTTTAAACATTCTAAAAGAAGCTGAGATTGCCTAAGCAGAAAACGCACATTTTAACCCTGTAACTGATTACATTAAAATGAATATATGTCTTGGAACAACTGAGTTACTGAAATAAGGTTTTGAGCTGATTCTATGATAGCAATTTTCTAGTAATTAAAACAACATATTTGTGAGCCTGTATACTGTTAAACATGAGAATTAGAGAAATTTCCCATTTTCATGCTTTTAAAAATGCACTGAGGTGAAGTGTTTTTACATATGCCAGTCAAAAAGCCATAATTTAATGCAACGTTTTTGCCCTTTGATGAATGTTAGTAAAACCTCTGACTGGCATTGAGTAGTTGACCTGACATATTAAAAATATGCATAATATTTGAATGTTGATCCGTGTAAAAAATAATTCCTGAATATATTCGGCAAGATAAAAAACGGTTTAA
>JAGKQL010005726.1:0-10696 GCA_018398635.1 Cyprinodon brontotheroides
GATGGATGGATGGATGGATGGATGGATGGATGGATGGATGGATGGATTGATTTACAGACAGATGGATGGACGGACAGATGGATGGATGGACTGACTCCACACAACTTGACAATGATAATTGGGTCATGCCTAATTTAAACCCTCACCTGCCTAGAGTTATTTTGGAGAGCGTTCAGTGTTGGTGTCATTTCATCTAGGAAAACAATTCCAGCTAAAATTCAAGTAGCATTTACGGTACATGTTGAAATTATTGGGGGTCGGACTCAAAGGGCCTGTCTCAAACACAAATTATTTGCATGAGGCTAAAACCTAATGGCTATTATGGCGTTCCGAGATACCAGGCTTTGTTTAGAACTGTTTTGGTCTTTGTCTAGAGTATTATCATGGTGGTGACCTATCATTATCATTAAAATTTTTTTTTAAACTTTCTAATCCTAATTCTATTGAAACATTTTTTCTTTAACTTATAAATATTAATGAATATAAAACATTGACTTCATTGACATAGAGAACAAACTGAAGTTTTTAGATTCAAGCCTGGGTTTAATAATGGTGACAGATTCCGTTTTTTCCAGTTTGAAGACATTTTGCTCAACATCCAGGAAGCTTTTTCAATAACAAATGTCAGAAATAGCGTTGAGCTCAGGGCTTAATAGAGTGGACCAAAACAAAGCCGTGTTTTGGCTTAGAAAACAAGCAAACTGAACCTGACGACACTTTTGGAATGGGGGTCATTTCTGACATTTTGAATTGAAAAAGCTTCCTGGATGGGAAGCGAAACGTCTCCAAAACAAAGTCCAGTGTTTTTTTTTTAAATAACGTTATGTCACTGGGATCATTATTTATCAAATCCATACAGAAGACCTTTATGTAGACACTTGTATCTTCATCTTTAATATAACAGGCTGAGACTTCACATGAGACTCTGTGCCCTCTCTTCAGATCAGGGTTGATGGGTTAAACACCAAGTAGAAGTTGCACAACATTGCTGTTTAATTCTTTTTTTTTTTTTTTTACAGCTTTTAAAGGTGTCATGCAGCTGTGATTTCTGACCCCTTTGACAGCAATCAAACTAAAAGCAAGGAAGGAGCCCGAATCTAATTGCGTATAAGTCAACTTATGGTGACCAAGCCGTGCTACCTTAGCTTGTTGATCGCTCATATGTATAATTTAAAGCTCTCAGTTCATGTATTATGAATGAACATGGTTTGCAAAGTAGAAGATAGGCTGCAATTAACATCCTGGAGCTCAGACTGTGCAGTTTGACTGTCTGTAGCCTTTTTTGGTGCTCTTTATTCCACTTTCCATCCTTTTAACCCCCCGCTCTCCTTTCAAACTCTTCCATTACCTTACATTCTCTCCCCCGTTCCCCAAACCTCTCCTGTCTCCCTCTTTCTCTGGGAGTCAACTTTATGAAAGAGTCTGAGTGAGAGTGAGTGAGGACTCTAGAGGCAGTCAATACCTTATCAACTCCTGCCGAACGCTGACACCCTGACGTCCTTGACAGCAAATTATTACTTTTTCATGACGCAACCAGGTGCAATTACAGCAACATCTTTGGGCTCAATCCTGCTGCTCCTGCAACTGTCAAAAGGCGTTCCTGCTGGGATCCTGGAGGAGCTGAGACATCAGTCTCACAGACCCTCCATAGATCTCAGCAAAGACAGACTGACAGACATGAACGGCGTGAAAGAGAGGGACCGAAAGGGAAAAAAAGAGAAGAAGCCACTCAAAGGTGCCCAAAGATTCAGTAAATAGTTGCATTCAACTTAGATTCCTTTCTCTGTGAGTGTTTGGCAGTTTGTTTAGAGGAATGCTGAGTGACAGCGAGAATGTGGCAGAGTTTTGTTGTTGTTGTTTCACCGCTGCTAGCAGCCCGGTAAACAGCCATGTTTGTAATGTCTTCACAGGCTTTCCGTCGCCTTTTTCCTGCGCTCTGCACTGTAAACCCTGTGGGCTTGATTATAAAGTTTAAAAGCACACTTTATTGCACAACAACGCAGACGGGGGAAAAAAACAGCCAGGTAAACCTCAATTAAGACTTCAGAGTGTCACTTTTTCCCGGTGGCACAACAGCTAAAGAAGAAGAGCACAAAGACCTCACATGCCTGTGATGCCACCCCTGTGAATAGGCTGACTGGGTGGGTTGGGTTGGTAGGGATGGTGGGAGAGAAACTTTGCCATCTTGGAGGTGGATATTGCCTCATGTCTCTTTGTGTTTGGTGTGTCCTCTCGGTTGGTGTTGGCAGGAAGTGTGTGCGTTTGTGTATTTTGGTAAAGAAGGACAGAACAAACCATAAAGGTACAGCAGACACCTGAGAGCCTCACCTTTAATCTTACTTTCTTTTTACTTCTTATTTCTGAGCCAGTTCCTCCATTTTTAATGCGCCAAATGCCTCACAGATTACATTTTTTCAAAGCACACACACATCTGACTTATAAAGGTAATGACACCTCAGTGAGCTATTGGTTTTCCTCGGCCCTCTGTATGTTTTCTCTCCCCCATCTCTCTTCTTTATCTCCCTTTACTCCCCAAGGCCTCTCTACCCCCTCCTCTTACTTTTTTTCCCTGTGTTGTCAGACACAGATTTATTCTGCCTGTGATGCGTGTAGAGCAGAGGAGTGTGAGCAAGCAGGAAGGCAGGCAAGGAGGGTCAGTAGCAGAAAGGTGTGTGTGCATGTGTGTACAATAAGAGATAAGATCATGGCTCCCCGGGGGCTTGTTTGGCCCTGTACCCGATCCATCAAACGCCCGCTCCAAGTGCCAAGGTCAACTCTAATGAGCATTTTCTGGGGTCTTATTCTCAACACCGAGCACCCTCCCTCTTTCCCTCTCTTCTCCACCAGCAACCTCTCAATGCACACAAACACGGACACTATCCAAACACCTTGGACATACCTGCTTAGCTGCAGGATGGAAGGTTGTGTGACAGCAAATAAAAGATGCTTGCATGCATCCCATCAGACATATCTACAGGAGAGCAGGTGCACAGGACACTATGAGGGTGCAAGGTGAGTGATCTGTGTCAGGTAAGGACTATGGCAGGTGGGAGGACTGTCAATACTTTTCAAGAACTGATCAAAAATGTGTCAAAGCATCAACTGTCAATTGATTGCACCACTGGAGGAATCTGCTTTCTGTTTTTTTCTTTCTTTTTTCTTTTTTTTACTTATTTTTGCAGGCTTTTAGTTTAAAGTATTTCTAAGATGTTGCTTTTTGCAGATTTCTTCTACTTTTCCTTTTTTTTGGACATTCTTAATGGTTCAGAACAGCAAACCAATTTTGATATCAAAGATAATACTAAAAGCCGGTTTTAATTGATCATTTTAGTTATGAAGGAACAAAAGTGACATATCTGGGACTACGTTATTGGCCGTGTGAAGTAAATATGCAAGAAGCATTAGGGGCATCTTTTAAATATTGAAGAATTTTGTCCATTATTTTTAAATTTGTGATTTATTCAACCACATCCGAGGTTTTAACCTGGACGGATGGCATGGTTAAGGTCATGATTCAGTATCTCAGCTGGCTTAAAGCCCAGACTTTGACTAGGCCTTCCCAAAAATGTCACTGTCTTCAATTTTTTTAATCTTCGAGAAGCAGATTTTCTGTGTTTTGGATCAGTGTTATAACCCCCCCCATTTCTTTCTTATGGGCCTATAGTTGGTTTCAGTGTTAAGAAGGACCCTAGCAATATACTGTGCTATAATTTATTTTCACCTGCTCTTTTGTTTGCTTAATTCCTAAAGCTTCACAAATGATTTATAACCCTTCATGAATTGGTAGCTGTCAACTTCTTTCTTTCAGATATTTAAATTATGTATTTTCTTAATTCTAGGGGTCTGTCAGTAATCAGCGGTGGCTGAGGAAAAAAAAACGTTTTCTACATATTTTCATGATATAATAAGGGGTTTGATTAAATTATTCCCTAGAGCCAGGTTGGTTTTTGTTGCTTTTTTCAACAAGGAGTTGAAATCCTCATTTGTAAAAACACACTCTGCTATTAAAATTTGTTTGACTGTTCTGAAAGACATGAGCAGGGTAAATGATAGCAACCTATATAAAATAGACAAAAATCTCTAAGGTGGCAAACACTTTTTTGCTACTTCTGCTGCATATTTTCAATAATTTGGGAATAAAAATATGTCTCAGCGGTGGGTACCGAAGGTGGGCTTTTAAAAGGAAACCAACCCACATCATCGCCTCATCACGTGCTGATCTGCCAAAAGTTGTTACGGTCTGAAGGCTCGTGCAAGTGTGGGTGTGCACCGGAGCATGTGGAGCATACTAATGAAGCAATAAAAGTCACGGCGGGAGTGGTGAGGGTGGGGGCTGAAAGCAAGCCTCTGACAGGAGGTGTGATAATTGAGATGTTGTGACCCCACATATCACCTGCATATTGGCTAAATTAGGAAGGAGGGAGTTTAGAGCCAAGACGGAAGGCTGGAGGGCTCTTGCCACGACATGTCTTGCATGTGTGTTTGTGTCTGAATGCGGGACAAATGGTCTGACATATCACCTCAGAATCTTAATCACTTCAAATGGTCCAACAGCTCTTTACAGGTAGAGCTTGTTGAAGTGTTTCCTTGAGAAATTACCCTAAGAGAGGCAATAAATTGCACATTTATTTATGGCATAATTTAATAAACTATTAGATAAATTGGGCTGCAGGGTGTCACAGTTTGTAGCACTGTTGCCTTGCAACAAGGATGCTCTGTGTTCGATTCCTTGGCCGGGGTCTTTCTGCATGGAGTTTACATGTTCTCCCCGTGCATGAATGGGCTCTCTACAGGTACTCTTGCGTCCTCCAACAGTCCAAGAATATGACTGTAAGGATAACTGGCAACTCTAAATTGTCCATAGGTTTGATTGTGTGTGTGCGTGATTGCAGGCCTTCATGTGTCTCTGTGTTGCCTTGCAAAAGACTGACGACCTGTCCAGGCGGCCATACATTTTATGTTCTGTGGAGGTTTGATGGATTCTGTTCACAAAGATTGACAAGCCAAGCGCTTACTGCATTAGTAGAAACAATAACCATGGCAATTGAAAGAAAAGAGTACACAGTAGGTGTGTTTATTGACTTAAACAAAGCATATAACTCCATAAATCAAGAGTTGTTACTGTCAAAATTATTAAGTTATGGGATTAGGGGTATAACACATTCTTTAAGTGTGGAATTCAAATGTCGTACAAGAGTTTACAAACTTAAAACAATGTACAAAGACAAAATTCTGAGAGATTATCAACAACTTCAAAACTTCTGAATGTAATCCTTGAGCTGTAAGATGAGGGTTCCTGATTTTGTTTTGTGACCTGGTAAGGAGTTTATTTTTGAGTTGTGTGTTTTAGGAACAAATAATACAAGATTTATGTTCCCTCTGTTCCCGTTTGTTCATTTATAGAAAAAAATAGGATTGTGCAATGAAATGACAACAAACAAATAAATAAATAAGGTTTGTTGAGGACCCAAATGCAGAAGTGGAAGCTGAGGTTGTTTCTTGCAGATTTCATTAAGAGTGGAGGTAACAGAAGCATGAATCCAGAAATAATTGATTAAGGAACACAGAAAGCTACACCAAGTGGAACACAAAGGTTAGGAAGGGAATGAAGAGAATCCAGAAAAAAAAGTAACTGCAGAGGAGTACACACTCACCGGCCACTTTATTAGGTACCCCATGCTAGTAACGGGTTGGACCCCTTTTGCCTTCAGAACTGCCTCAATTCTTCGTGGCATAGATTCAACAAGGTGCTGGAAGAATTCCTCAGGGAGTTTGGTGTATTGACATGATGGCATCACCACAGTTGCCGCAGATTTGTCGGCTGCACATCCATGATGCGAATCTCCCGTTCCACCACATCCCAAAAGATGCTCTGGATTGAGATCTGGTGACTGTGGAGGCCATTTGAGTACAGTGAACTCATTGTCATGTTCAAGAAACCAGTCTGAGATGATTCCAGCTTTATGACATGGGGCATTATCCGCACTTTGCAAGTAGCCATCAGAGTTGGGTACATTGTGGTCATAAAGGGATGGACATGGTCAGCAAACAATACTCAGGTAGGCTGTGGCGTTACTAAATTGATGCTCAATTGGTACCAAGGGCCCAAAGAGTGCCAAGAAAAAATTTCCTCACACCATGACCACCACCACCAGCCTGAACCCGTTGATACAAGGCAGGATGGATCCATGCTTTCATGTTGTAGGACGCCAAATTCTGACCCTACCATCCGAATGTCGCAGCAGAAATCCCGAGACTCATCAGACCAGGCAACATTTTTTCCAATCTTCTATTGTCCAATTTCGATGAGCTTGTGCAAATTTGTAGCCTCAGTTTCCTGTTCTAGCTGAAAGGAGTGGCACCGGTGTGGTCTTCTGCTGCTGTAGCCCATCTGCCTCAAAGTTGAATCGTACTGTGCGTTCAGAGATGCTCTTCTGCCCACCTTGGTTGTAACGGGTGGTTATTTGAGTCACTGTTGCCCTTCTATCAGCTTGAACCAGTCTGGCCATTCTCTCTCTGACCTCTGGCATCAACAAGGCATTATCCCACAGAACTGCCGCTCACTGGATGTTTTTTTCTTTTTGGACCATTCTCTGTAAACCCTAGAGATGGTTGAAAATGCGTGAAAATCCCAGTAGATCAGCAGTTTCTGAAATACTTTCCCTTCTGGCACCAACAATCATGCACCACGTTCAAAGTCACTCAAATCACCTTTCTTCCCCATACTGATGCCGGTTTTGAACTGCAGGAGATTGTCTTGACCATGTCTACATGCCTAAATGCACTGAGTTGCCGCCATGTGATTGGCTGCTTAGAAATTAAGTGTTAACGAGCAGTTGGACATGTGTACCTAATAAAAGTGGCCGGGTGAGTGTATATGCCAAAAGAGAACAAAGAATGGAGGTGATTACCTGATTTGGGAGCAGGTGTGGAGAGAAGGATCTAGAAGGGAGCTAAGGGAAAGGAGATTTTTTTAAGCTTTGCCACCAGGTTTTTCATTTTACCTTTGATTTCCTGGGAGTTTATCTGCATCGCATTTGAGGCCAAAATGGTACTTGGTTAGCCTCGCTGGCAGCTTATGTCGTCCATGCTGCCGTCTACCCACACACTATAGCATTTCCATCACCAACAATAGTTCCCACCTTGTTAGTTTAACACATCCTTGTCACTCATACATTTGACTTTTTTCTGCTTAAGAGGAACTAAACTATTTTTGTGTTATTTAGATGAAGCAGGAACTAAAAGACAGCTACATTTTTTGTGTTCCTGCAAGCTATTAACAGTCAGGACATTGTTTGGTTTAGAAAAATAGCAAACAAGGGCTACACAAGACACAATTACATGCTGCTATCATCCAGGTTTTATCCGCCCTTTTTTATCCTTTTAGCAAACTTTTTAACTGTAGTGGTTGCTGATTACAGTAAATTAAAAGCCAAAGTCAAATCCTTTGTTTAAGCAACGAAACTTCACCCTTAGTGTTGATTCTGATTAAAATTTGGCTTTAACTTCTCAACCAATTGTTTAACAAAAACTGAACAATAATTTAACTGTGTGGCCGCGTGTCTCCCAAGAGACACATGTAATATAGTTCATAAAGGCCTTTTTGATGGCCTCACTTTTCAACATGAAGTGCTACAGCCAAGGTTCTAGCCCAACTGTGTGTCCCTGATGAGGAGAGAGTGCAGGGGCAAACCTAGACCTTCTGCTTCTATCCTGCAGGTACAGGAGCTGAAGGTGTCTCCACACCGTCTACCAGATTGTGTGAGTCTCCCTGTGGCAGCTGCAGGCGACCACCTACTCTAAAACAGTGCTGTAACATACCATCTCTCAGGAGGAGAATTCCTGACAAATTAACATTGAACTATGACATTCCTGCATCGTGGGGGTGGAGGTGGGGGTGGGGGGGACAGACTGAGTCATGCAAGAGAATGAACAGGAGGGCTGTACCTGAAGACATTTGTTCACCAGAGTTTTTGTGGATTTATTTTATTTTGATTCAGATGAATGCTTCTGTAAACCCTTCTATTGTTGCTCTGTTAGCATGATTAGGAGCAAAGCACAATGTTTGCATTTGATTCCACGTTATCCTGTCCATTTTCTTTTCTTCTTCTGTCATCTTGTCTCAGAATATAAGCTGTGTAAAATGGCTATAGGACTCAGATGACTGAGTAATAGTCCAGAATGCCGGCATCTGCATAAACACAAGTCTACAGTTGCTGCTTGAACAAACAAGATCGCCGTTTCACTTTTTCACCTTTTGTCTGTATTTATGAGTTTATACAATAACTAACTACAATGATTAATTAAATACTTTTTTGCCTTTATACCATCAACTCTTTCCAATGGGTCATATTTGCATAAGATGCAATAAACATTTGCACATTATTACTGTATTACTGATAAGTTTATGATGCGATTTGAATGTTTTACTTTGTATTTCCACCTAAATGGGTGTGTTTCACTTTGCAAAATGTCTAATTTCTCTAATTCATGACCTTCCCTACAAATCTTTTGCATAGGGCATTGGAGATGCTGGCATTAGCAATCATCAGCGGGTAGTTTCAGTCCCTTTCAGTTTATTCTACCACTTTAAATCTTAATCTGGGTCCAGTGTATTTTTGCTTTTATGGTCGTTGTCCCACTGGAAAGTGAACCTCTGGCTTGTCCCCAGTCTTTTGCATCCTGTTACACGTTTTCCTCAGCGGCTGAACCATATTTAGCTTCTACCATCTTGCCCGTATCCCCCTTCACTACTGCAGAGAAGCATAATGAGGCCTCCAATATGTTTCACTATAATGGTGTTGTGCTCACTTAAATGGGTCATGATAAACTGCAAAGGGGACTTTCTTGCATCCATGTTATTTTTTCCTTGTCACACTGATGGATTAAACAGTGTTTGGTGATATTTTAAGTTTCCAATTTTATATGATACCATAATTCTCATATAAGCTTCTCCTCAACTTTCTCCCCAACCTTTCTGCATTCCTTGGTCTTCATGACACGGTTTTGTCTCTAATGTTCTCTAGCACACCTCTGAGGCCTTCACAGAGCAATGGGATTATTGCTGAGATTAAATTACACAAAAGTATATACTTAAGGCGTTTTGTTGCACTAGTTTTTCCTTCCAAGTATAGCATCTGCATAAAGAGGGCTGAATTCAAATGCATGCTATATTTTAAGATTTATCATTCTAAATTTGTTGATAACAATCCATGCTTTTTCCTCCAGTTTACACTAAAACTTACTGACTTTATAGGATGCATCTATTTGCAAACTGAGGCTCTACAGCCTAACACTATAAAACTGATTTCATTTTAAAAATATGGTGTAGGAAAAACAATTTACCAATTAAAAAAAAACCAAAAAACCCAAAAACAAATCTATATAATGCTAAAAATTAGACCGGGTGTCACAAAGGTGAACAAGTTAGCCATTGTGGATGGAATTATATTTTCTCCATTAGTAATTCCCTTCTTGGAATAAATCTTCAGTTTCTCTGACATATATGGGATAAAAGTTTGGATTATCACTTTTCTAAAGGACACATATTAGCTGCTGTAAATTCATAGCCAGCAGAGATATAACAATGACTTTTGTCCTTATTTGAAACCAGTTATTTCACTGCTTTTTATTCAGCCATGCAAGTTTCTTGACATAGGGCTGCCACCTAAGTCTTCAAGTCACCCATCAGTACCTTTCTGCAAACCAAATGTTGATTTAATCTGAGCATCTAACTCAGCAGTATGTCAACCTAGGTTTTGGAGCAAACATTCAACTCCTAAAATGCCTGGAATTGGACATTAGACATCACACAGTTTTGTTTTTTTTCTGCACATTCTTCTGTACACTCCTGTTATAGTAAATGTTGAATTTCATCCTGAACAAAGTACAGGTATAGCAAAAACAATGAACAATGAAACACAAGTTTGACACTATAACACAGCACCTGTCTATTTTCAATTCATTCCTCTTTCTTGTGGTTTCACCTGCAGTTTCACTTGCCCATTAGGATGATTTCTACACTTGTTTATGTCCAGCATTGGAAAAGGCAGCACATAGAAGCAAGATTGAAATATAAATAGCGAGAGGCCCCAGTGGTATTCTAGTATTCTAGCACTGTCATAAATGCCAACATATATGGATGGGCTATATATATGCTCAGGCATCTTGGCAGGAGATGATAGAGACAGATGGAAACCCTTATATGAAAACAATGACTGTAACTGTCAGAGTTATATAAGTGTCAGAAGTGCTCTTGGTTATTTGTTGAACAGGATGTATGAAACGCATGTGCCTGTTCTGTTCAAAATAAACACACAAATAAAAGAGTCCTGAACTGCAGTCTTGGCTGTTTGTCTTTTGCTGGATCAGCGTTTTATTCAGACTAAGCTTTAAATTACTTTTGCATGAATATTATTTACCTTTTGTTTTAGATTACAGGAAAACAAACATGATTTTAAGGCTTAGGCTGCAAAGGTTTAATTTTTGTTAATCATTAGAATCAGAGACGATTAGTGTCTTTGACTTGTACATAATATGTATCTCATGTTATTGCACAACAAACTGAAAAATATTGACATATACTTTATTGCATTAGTCATTTGTAATGACTTTCTAACACCAAAATTATCTTAAATGTTAGCTTGGACATAATAATAATAATAATAATAATAATAATAATAATAATAATAATAAT
>JAGKQL010005727.1:0-10720 GCA_018398635.1 Cyprinodon brontotheroides
TCTGGAACTAGTTCAACAGTAGGGCTCAGCACGGTTCAGTTGTGGCTCGGTTCTCTGATAACATGGACAGACTGTCATCTCTTATTTAAAGTCAGCTGACTCTTTTCCCAGGTTTTCCGGTGTGTTCAGCTTTGCAATTCCCAGATCTTTTCACCTGTTCACAACATGGACTTCTTCTCAGCCTATTACAATAACTGGTATCAAAAGAACGTGGTGTGACCTGGGATGATGCAGAGACATTGAAATTTGGGCGGAAGGACACTGATCCGGGCACATAAGTTCCTAAATGTTATGAGTGAAAGCCATTTTTGTTGCATAATTCCCGCCTTGAGAGTAGTATCATACAACGCCAATAGGAGGTGAGGAACCATGCTAGCTTGATGTGTAAATGGTTGTAAAAATCAAGCTCGGCATGCTTAACTGATCCAAACTCTGTCCGAACTCAGCTTGGATCGGTTTCAGAGGGGTAGTGTAATTGGGGCATTATCTAAACAAGATCAATCTAGATGCACAGAAAGAAAAAAAAAAAATCACTTTTGTCTCTTTTGCCCTAAAAATATTTCCCATAACACTTAGAAAGTATTGAGATGTGAAATGAGAAATGGGAACCAGGTGTTTGTTTTGCTGTCGTTTTTGACCACCAGATGTTATCCTATTGGATTATTAAGACTAACTATAACTGAGGTGTTCTGTGTTCTTCTACTGCCTCTTGGATGAGTGGTCGGTGCCCTTTTGGAGTAATATGGTTGCTCCAGGGAAAGTTCAACACTGTTCCACGTTTTCTATACTTGTTGATATTGGCACTCACTGCAAATCACTGGAGACTCAAAAACTTAAACTTGGCTTTAATCAGAGAATCAGAATGCATTTATTGCCATTTTATTCATTACAAGGAAAATACACCAATATCAGTGTAACCTCACTAGGATTTTAGAGTTAAACAGCCTTGTTTCTCATCTGTTCTTTAATTCTGAGGTTTGTATAATCAATTTGCTTCTAATATTATTTAACCTACTAAAGAAAAGATTTAGGGCCTTTACAGGCCATGCAGTAATTGGGTCTGGTTCTGGAAGAAGATATTTAACCAAAAAGTTGATGAAAGTTGCTTAATATTCCTCACAGATAACTGAGAAGCAAGCTGATATAAAAGCTATCCAAATAATGAAGGCACAAACTTTCAAGAAAAAAATCCAATAGATAAATGACAGAAAATGAATCACTGCTGATACGAAATATTGAAAATCAAAACGCTACACACCTAATTTTAGGCCCAAAGGGATTGTCTGGCCCTAACAATGAACATATCAGTCAAAAAGCCAAAAAACACCATCAGACAAATCTTTATGCCAACTATGACACAAACACAGGTGTAGATGATATTTTGACTCTGTGACAAACATTCGATCTCCTCGAACAAATAGGTAGACACTGAGTCAGGGCTCTCAAATAGATGAAAGCTTCTCTCTCCAGCCAGCAGATGTGACAAATGATCTTTAGTTTTCAACTATATACAAGACCATTATCATATATTAATGACAAAAGAAATAACATAACTGTCCAGCACTAAAACCTCCCCCACTCTGTCTGCCAACCTAAAAGTTTTTGACTCCATTCGTACACGCCCTGCAAAAAAGACAAGAAGAAGATCTGACTACTTCGGTGACCCATCCAGTGATATGTGTGAAACATTTATACAACCACAGAAAGGCTGGCCAAAGAACATAGAGAAAGTAAAAGAAAAGGACCAGGTGGCAGGCAGTACAAAAAAAAAATCTTTGAAATAAAATTCAGGCTCAGTTCCCCTTTTCATCCAATGTTAAAATGAAGCTTGTGTTTTTCAGATAAATAAATTAAAACATTTAAAAAATCTTCAAATCACAAGCAGACAAGCAGAAGAACCAACCTCTTAAAGGGGCTACTTGAATTGAGGACTTAAGTTTTACATTTAAAATAAGTGTCAAATGTTAGTTGACATGTTGTTAGTTGATAAACAGTTTGGATTTGATAACTGATATCCAACTGTGTTCAAGAGGGAAGAACTCAATGAACTTTGAAGATCACCAACAGAGTGAGACTTCCTGTTTCACCATGATCAAAGCCCTGAGAACACGCGTACATGTAGCCCCTCAACCTTTCACTGACAAAAAAAACAACATAAAAATAGTATGTTGTCATGACATCCAACTCGCTCAGTTCTCTTCTTTGGTTTCAATTTCTGACACGCTACGGCTCATCAATGGTAATACCAGTTATCTGAAAATACTTTAATAAGAGAAATGAACACCAAAGATGATTTGGAGCCTTTTGTTAGAGGGTCACCACATACTTTTGAACTAAAATTTAAAAAGTCCCCTTTTTAAGCAATAATGGATGGACAGTCTGAACCTGCCTAAAATATCTAAACTCCCAGATGAATGGAAGAAAAAACTAATATAGGGAAAAGAAATATGCAGATGGATCGAACAGACAATGGAGGAAAGGTTAAATGAATAAATAGATGCAAAAACTACAAGGTGATAGATCGATAAAGAATAAATGGGAAGCTGGACGGTAATAGATGGGTGAATGGTTCAATAAGAAAGGACATACAGATGGACACACCGACTGTCAAATGGCCGAATGGAAATAGGTTGATGGATGCAAACTAGAGTACAGATAAAAAATTATAAAACAATGGAAACATAATTGGAGGGTTGGTAGATTGATTGAAAAACCTTAAAAACCAAAAACTAGACAGATGGGTGGGACACCCATTGTATTTCATATAATCATTAAGGAACAAATCAAGTCTAGAAATCTAAATCTTTATTATTATTATATATTCTAAACCTGTTATATTTACATGTTTATCCATACCACATTTTTTTTTAACTCTACAAATCCCATCACACCTTGATGAGTTAGCCAGCGTAAGCAGACGTATGAAAAGTCTGGCAAAAACGCTGGCATATGTTGGATAAGTTATTGGTCAGTTTTGTATGAGTTATAAACCAGCTGAAGCACGCTGCAGCACACTGGCACACGTCGACATACAGCCAGTACATCTTGATGCCAGCGTATGTCATATGTGGGCCATAAGTTACAGGTAAGTTATCTGATCATATACACTCTCACATAAAATAAGTGAAAGTTACTCAAGTTGTGGCTTATCCAAAACTTATGCGTAACTAGTCAAGGACTTATCTCCAACGCATAACATATTTGACATGTTCCAAACGACCACTGAAAGTGTTTCTAACTAAGAGCTACTGTATAATGGTGTACTGGCCGCGTTTTTGGTATTAAAGGTTCACAGAAGGGAACCATCAGTTCTCGTCCAGACTTCATCCCCATCGTAGGGTGAGTGAGAAGGTCAGTGTGAGGGATCCTCCCTGCGTTCACGCCACAACCACGACCAACAAACTTCCTAGCAGACATGGCGCTGAATCTGATGCGTCTGCAAACCTTCTTTATTTATTTTTTTTTTTTTATGGCAAACAGTAAACAGTAGCTAGGTTAATACTGCGATCAAAGAAATAATTTTATGCAGGCCGGGCACCGCTTCCCTCATGT
This sequence comes from Cyprinodon brontotheroides, assembly GCA_018398635.1. Classification (NCBI taxonomy): domain Eukaryota; kingdom Metazoa; phylum Chordata; class Actinopteri; order Cyprinodontiformes; family Cyprinodontidae; genus Cyprinodon; species Cyprinodon brontotheroides. The sequence goes on from JAGKQL010005727.1 coordinate 3,553, forward strand.
TTGTGACATTTTATGGGCATTACGCTGGCGTGTGGCGAAAGTTCAGCCAGTGTTTTAAAAGATTCTGGGATGTCAGGCATACGCTGGCTAAATCGTCAAGGTCTAACAGGGGATTAAGACAATGTAGGAGTTCTGTTTGTTCCTAACAGACACACACCTCTTTTTGGGATAATAACCCACCCCCCCTCAACTAACCTGAGATGGCATTGGTGACAGACATGAGCGGAGAGTGCAGAGCAGGAGTGACGCCCCAAACTGTGTGGTATCCCACGATGCCAGCCAGACCAAAGGTGGTGACCATCTGAGTGAAGGCGGCGTTAGGAGCCGACAAGCCCAGACCAAGCAGGGTGCCGATACCTGAACACAGAAACAGGAAACAAATTCAGAGCTGCCTGTGAGACATCAAAGCAGGTTTCAGGAAAACACAAGTCTCTCTTGGGCTCCATTATACTCATTTCTAATTGAAATAAATTTAAGAAGCCCTGGGCTTTAATAGAAATAATTTGGAATTAAAACACACTTGTCTTTATAGAACCTTAAAGCTGAAATAGCACAGACTAAGAACCAAGGAAAAATAGTGGCAATAAAAGTGTTTTTGTTTTTTTTTCCTAAGTGCCTAACCTAGACAAATTAAAGATAACAGGATTTTAAAAAATGTATTCAAAAAACCTGCTCCAGGGTGAAACTCTAAGGTGACAATCTTAAACATGACAAAGAGCTGAAACATGCAGCCATGAACACACCAACCAAACGGAGCCTGAGGGGATAGTGATGTGCTATATTTGTCGAGATGTATTACAGAGGAACTGAGACTGGAAAGTAATAAGTTGTGAATAGTCATAAACATATACATTTTTCATTTTTTTTAAAACCTCCATTTATTGCTCTTAATTTTTAACATTCTTCGCTTGTATAGAATTTGAGAAAAACGTCCTATATTTGAAACAGGACTACATTATCAAATGTGGCGAAATAAAGGCTAAATCATTCAGAGTTAATGAATTCTTCAGTAATAACTATTTTATTGAGAAAAAAAAAATATATATATATATATAGATATATATATATATATATATATATACATATATATATATACACACACACACACACACACATACACAAAGAGTTCATTTGCAAAACGTATAACTAAAAAAATTATTTAAAAACATGCACTTTTCATTAGCAACACCTTGCAAAAGAGTAAAATTACATGCTTCAGCTCCTTTTTTCTTTTCAAAATGAGCATTTATCTGTTTTTGCAAGTAAACTCTTCATTTATAACAGATTGCAGTGAAATTTTTAGTTTGTTTTTGTTTTTTTTTCTAAAACACTGCCATGAAACTAAATTCCTAAAGAATATGACTAAAAATACTTAACTGTGCAATAAGTAATAATAAACATCTCTAACTTCATGCATGCATGTATGTTTTTTATCAAATTATGGATATTTTTGTAAAAGCCATCTATCCATTCTGATAAAGAGCCATTTAAAAAAAAGCCATTTAAAGTGTAAGTTACTATTGGAAGCAGTGGCTATATAGTGGAGCGGAAACAGGCCAACATCTAGAAAAAACTGAAACCTACATTACATCGCGGTTGACTTACACCATCGCGGCTGTGCAGCATTATAGAACCCTCACCCCAACTCTACTTCAAGCATTCCGTATAAAATGTTTTTCCACAATGCAAACTTCCTGAGACAGCAGGGGTGCATGTGTGTCTGTGTGTGTATAAGCCTTGAGAAATGTGCGCCCGTCAGTTCTCGTCTCCAGCACACATTCCAGCGACTTAAAAAGCTGCTTGTTAGCCCGTCCTTCACCTTTCAGTACCTCCGCCTCCCTCAGGAGCCACTGCTAACCATTAACAGTGATGATGAAAGAAATCTGGACATGTAATTTTCCCTAATGAAGAATCAAATTATAGTAGCATTATCAGGCTAGCCCAAACTACAAACCTCCAGTGTACAAGCTAGCTTGGGTGAGTGTAGCCCTGAAGGGGGAGATCTGTGCAGCCTTCTCCGCCTCCAACTCCTGAACGCTCTTGGGTTTAGGAGGCGCCGCAGTGGGAACGTTGTTGGGCTGCGGAGCGGGGAACAAGTTCTTTCCATTCTAGAAACAAAAGAGGGGACAGATAAAAAAATTAAAATAGAAAAATGAAACTGTTCAAAGACATTATGTCACAATTGTGGCTTTTAAATACTATATTAAAGATAAATGAGGTCATTAAGAAGTGGGAGGGATGTTGTATCAAAGGAACACTCTGTTATTTTGTTATAATTTGTTGTCAAATGATTGTGTTTAAAGTTATAAAGTAGTACAATTACACATATCAAGGGCATTTACAGGGTTTTTTTTTAACATTGGTGGTAAGCAAAAATAAGGGTATGGCCTTATCTGTAGCTGTAAACAGGCTGAGAGCAGAGGGAATAGTTTTGTCCTTGAGGGACACCTAGTGACTAATGAAGGCATCTACATGCTCCGATTTATTCTCTGCATTTTACTTTGTAAAATAAACTCACTGGTAAAGAGATTTAAAACACAGAGCAGAGGTGTAACAGTACATATACTTTTTGGAAAGAGGGTTAAAGAGCAACTCCCTGCAGACATCAGATTTTACAATGAAAACAAAGCTCAGAATCTTAATAAATGCCGACAACATTTTAGAGCTGCAAGCTCCTCAAATATGTTTTTTTTATAGCTTATTAACAAGCCCGATTAAAATGTCTTGATGAATACCCATTCACCACGTCCATACAGATGTCTGTTTGATACACGATCCAACAAAATAAATAAATAGATGCTGTTTTAGCAGAGAGGAATCCTGATGCCCTCTAGTTTTGTATCATGTGGGCAAACGTAGCATTTAGTGTAATAAATGCAGCTGCTACAAAGAGGAACCAATGAAAACGGAGTTCAAAATTTATTCTCACATTGACTATGTGCATAGTGGAGCTGTCCAAAATACAATATAATGACAATTTGTTTTCCTCAAAACAAATGACCATACACATCTCCCTAAAAATTAGGAAACTCAATTTTTTTGCTTGTTCAATTTTCACAGAAAGTAGGTATTTAAATAATGTTTTACATCAGGTGTGGGAGGAGTATTTATTGTCAACTTAAAATACTTTATTTAGCTACATATAAACTTTTAAACAATATTTAGGCCATGCTTTTGTTGTTTTGTATTAGTGTATGAGAGAATCCTTTGTTTTAAATTCAATCAACTTTAAGTTTGACATTTGCTTTGATGGGCACTGGTTAGGTGGAGAAGGGTGAACCTCTTTGAAACATTTTTATCATCAAGGTGTAGTTAAAGAAAAAAGACTTCTTGTTTTGATTCAATTCCAGTGGACCGGTGCCTTAATGCCACCTTACTTGAGCCGTTTGTTTTTTTGTGTTTTCGTTTTAAGTTCAAGTGAAAAATTTCTCACTTTTTTCTTTTTCACCATTATTGTTGCTTTAAAATCAATATACAAACTAAACTCCATCATATCTGTACTGCATTTCAAAGCATCACCAAAAAGACCAACAATGGTTAAGACCTTGTACCTGCATGACAATGGAGCCCCGCACAACGTGATCCATGGTCCCATAATCAAAAGCCTCCTTGACATCAAGGTAAAAGTTTTCCTTATCAGGGCTGATTGCTCGCAGCAGCTTAGTGATGTTGTTGGAGTACAGAGTGCTGGACTGTGTCGGCAAGCGACTGGGCAGGTCTGTGTAGCCAATGTGAGTCACTCCCTAAAATAATCACAAATACAGAATGAGAAAATAGTTACTTTAGAAAAGAAAAGCAAAATAAATCACATGCAAGCACATTTAAATTAAATTTTAGCTGTTTAACCACGTTTGTATCAGAGCATCAGCATAGTCATGCTTCTGTCACCTCATTTTAAAAGCACCTCATATCTAGTGAATCATGAGACTGTAGTTTATACATTCAGCTTATTATGTTTATCTAAAAATCTGGCTAACCCTAACCCTGGCTAAAAAAAAAAAACTCAGAAGAGACTTTAGTGAATGAAAGCCATCACTGCATGAGGTAAAAGTAACAAAAGCCATAGCAATGAGGTAAAGGTAATGACTATTTCTGACATTGGAGAACCTCTGATAAAATACTAAATTAGTGTGGTTTTAATTTATTGCAATCACCCACCTCTGATAGTGAGTAAATATTTGAATTGGACACATTTAATGCAATTCTACAAAGTGGTATTGTGATGACAGTTTTAAATAATCCATTTCATAAGCACAGAATTTGATTCAGGAGTGGGCACTGTGGTGGCACGTTAGTTTGTGACCCATGATGTGTAGGGGCCTGTCCTCCAAACGACCTGTTAACTTTTACCAAGTCTTCCTCTTTCAACCCAACCTCAACTTTCAAATAAATGCCACTAATGCAAAAAAACATAAAGAAAGAAAAAAATATATATTATAATTTGTTGAACGCATACAAAACTGGCTGCAAGGTGGCGCAGTTTGCATCACTGTTGCCTTGCAGCAACTCACCTTGTATACGGAAAGCTCTCCTGGAACCGTGGTCTCAATGTTTCCTCCAGCTTCAGCAGCCAAATCCACCACAACTGAACCGTCCTTCATGCTCTCTACCATTGGTTTGGTGATAAGAATTGGAGCCCGCCTACCTGCAGTATCACAGCATTAAAGGTGTTAAAAATAATAAATCTTTTATAGCAGGGTATAGAGGCTGTTAGAAATAATTTCATTATCTTGTCTTTATCCATCATTTCCTTCATAAAAGATTCATATTGTTATTTCCAGCAGATATAAAAACTTTTTCTTTTTTTTTTTTACTGACCATGAGCAGCGTAGCTGTCGTTTAGATAACCAGCATGCAAAAAGTGTTTTTAGCTACAGAGTATACCTGGAATTAGAGCTGTGCTGATGACAATGTCCACTTCCTGACACTGTTTGGCAAACAGTTTCATCTCTGCCTCTATGAACTCCTTCGACATTTCCTTGGCGTAACCTCCCTGGCCCTCTCCTGACTCCTTTATGTCCACTTCAAGGGGCTCTGCACCAAGAGACTTAAACTGCTCCAAAGCTGCAGCTCTGAAGGAGAGAGGTGATAAAGGGGAGAAAACAGTTGGACACAAATTAACGGAAGCTGACCCAGTAGTGATCTGCTAATATACAGGGTAATGTATCAGACATATGAATAACAAATAATAAGGTATTTGGATCATTGGTTAAAGAAAAAAATGTAGATAAACTTTAAAACAATTATGATAAGAGTAAATAAGACAATCCTCAAAAAGAAATAAACATACATTTTATCTATATTTAATAATCTCTGATCCTGAACAAAAAAAACAAAAAAAAAAACAAAAAAAAACAAAACCCCCAAAATTGCTGAAGTTGCTGTAATATCTTTGTGTCATTTTCAATGATTAATGCAGAAATAATTAACCTTGAACACTAACCTGGTATCAAAACCTCGGACAATGGCTCCCATGGCCCGGGCGGTACCTGCAGCTGCCAGACCGGCCACACCTCCTCCAATAATCAGCACCTATTCTCAGACATGGAAACAGAAAAGGCTGGGAGTCAACAAAGGAGTGCTGGAGCGTAAAGTAAGAACTGCAGTAAGCAGCTTGGACAGTAAACATGTAAAACACAACAGCAGAACCATGGATAGTCCCACTACTCTCACCTTTGCAGGTGGCACTTTCCCAGCTGCTGTGATTTGTCCAGTGAAAAAACGTCCGAAACTGTTAGCTGCCAAAACAACTGCCTTGTATCTGAATAAGATAAGGTAAAATACAGAAGGAAAAGACAGAAAATGAACTTAGATATTGTAGCTGCTGATAAATCTACAATCAAAACTGTTGCCTGAGCTTTAAATATGACAGCTGAATCTTATGGTGAATTCTTATGGCAGTGAAAAAATCAACCATTCAAAATTGCATAGTTTTTCAGCTTGATGACCAAAAATGTTGGTAAAAGTACCGCAATTATTAAATCAGTTCATAAACATTTTATGTAAATACAATACACCTTCCTACTTGCTAAAACATTCTCCTCTAGGAACCTGAATAGTAATTTTATGTACTTTTAAAAGCAGTGAGTTGCAGCTTGTGTACCTACCCTGCAATGTTTGCCATGGAGCTCAAAAGCGATCGTGAACCTGAGCAATGGTGACCCTGGGCACCTGGTCCATTGCCAGAACGTGGTCTTTTTCTTTGACAGCATCTCCATCGTTCTGGTTCTGAGCTGGGTAGGATGAAGGCTGACTAAAGTTGAAGCTTCCTTCATCAAGTCCACCTCGTGAACACCCAAAAGCAGGGTTAAATGTGGGAGCACGCACCTGGAATAAAATGAATCCAGCTGATTTGGCGGCAATAACTAGATTTAATTAATAAGATCAATTCATTACTCATCTGGATTCTGCCTGCATGAGGGGAGTAAAGTCACCATTCAACTTAAACCACCATGTAGTATGCCACTGTGGCTTTCAGTTGTTTAGTAGTTACACTGAAAGGAGAGACCCTAAACTGTCAAGTCCACAGTTAGACAGCATCTCTATGAAGTCTATAAAGCCGAGCATACAATTCACAACTTAGGGCCGACTTTCTGACTTTCTAGTCGCGAGAATTTATCAATCGGGTCCGAGCTCTTCAACCTGATCCTGCATCATGTAGTGCTGGCGGGTAACGAGGGGCGATCAGGCCCCTCACGACCACCTTCCGATCAGGAATCGCTGGGGAGATGGGAGGTTGGAGAAAATCAAACATAACACCGCTTCAGCGGCGCAAACAAAGGATTCTTCTTCTTTTACTCTCAGATGAAAACCCGAAGAATGGCGGGGTGTGGGTGAAATGGAGTTCTTTCTGTAAAACTGAAAGACCGTAGTAGTCACATTTGCTCAGCCATGTCTTTGTTCAAACACGCCTTCACCTTTTTCTTTTTTAGGGCTTTCAGGATACAAAATTGCCAAGGCAGCGCCGTTTCTCTCTAGTGAGCTTCATATCTGTGCTGTACTTTCGTTTGGCTGCGGATAGACGAAGTCTGAGTAAGCGCTCATCCACTGCAGAGTTGAGTCCAACGTAAAAGTGTGAGCAGTTAGATGCATCAGAGCATCGGGTCAGCTGGTGTGAGAACATATCATGAGTTTGAACTCACTGTATGACAAAAACCCTGCCGTTTTG
>JAGKQL010005728.1:0-10262 GCA_018398635.1 Cyprinodon brontotheroides
TAGAAATAAAATGAATAGAATGCTGAACACTGCTCTGTCCTCCAGCCCAGATGTGTCCAGATGTGTCTCCCACAGAGAGGACAGCATCATGGAGGACACCTCCTGATCAAAGCTGAGCTGCTGAAGCTGTCAGACAGCTGACGTAACTTCCGCAGCCTGTTGCATCAGCTGAGCCTCTGACGTCATCATCATCATGGTCAGACTCTCAGGATCAGTTTCAATCCTGGTTTTTAAAGGCAGGACGTTTCTGACGTCACCCTGTTAGCATTAGCCGCTGCAGCTAGCAGCCGGCTAGCTTCAGCTAGCTAAACACACCGGCTGTTTCTGGAGCAAACTCTGCTGCCGCAGAATCCAGGGGATCCTTGGCCGCTATGGTGTCCGCTGAGGGACATTTAAACGAGCAAACGCCTTTAGCTGTGCTGTGATTGTGTTTTTTCTGAAAGAAGCGGAGTGATGCTAATGATGCAGAGCACGCTGTCCTAGCAGCGCATGTCAGAGCCCGTCCAGCCGGGAGGAGACTGACCTGCTCTTTGTTCGCCTTCTCGGCCTTCAGCTTCCGGACCACCTCCCCCTGGATCTTAATGGCCTCCTGGATCTGAGCTTTGGCTTCCATAGCGTCCTGAAGGTCTGCCTGCAGCCAAGTCCAGCAGCTGTCACACCGGCAGAGGAAAGCGGAAACGCTCCAGAGGACAACTTCCGCTCTGGATTTTCAAAATAAAATCCAGCACTGATGTGTTGCTCTGTTTCCCTCAAAGGTGCTTGATGGGTTTTGCTCTAAATCAATTAAAGTCATTGATCGATTGGTGATTATTGAGCCAGATTAGGTGGTCTGCCTTCTCCTATGTTGTTCTAAGATGTTTAATCGACATAAAATCTTCCTTCCTGAAAAGAAAACATGACATTTGAGTGTCTGTGACCAACCACAGCTGAAATGGTGAAAAGCATGTATTAGAGTAGCAACAGATGATGAAGTAATACAGGAAATTATAATTATACCAGACAAAAAGAAAATATGATAAACATGATGAGCAGCTGGTCTACCTACCTTTGTACCACAGCAGAACCATGACAGGCTGGGAAAAAAAATGAAAAACCATAAGAAGGATTTTCAAAATGCAATTCTATTTTGATAAAAATTTTTGAAAATAATTTCCTAGATCATAATGTTTAGTGTTTTATGGCAGATTGACATTTGCAAGGATCATACAAATTCAAATTGCCTGAGTAAAAAACAGCGGGGGAAAAATTCAAACCTAATGTCTGAAGTTTTTTACTAACAACCACAGGAGTTCCAGTCCCAGTTGCCTGTTTCAGCTTTTTCAAAATTTCCATGTGAATGCGCCGCAGCACAGTGCCGCACAGAGTAGCAAAGCTGCCTTGCAGCTCATTTGATTCCCAACCTGGAGTCTTTCTTGCATTGGGAGTTGGCATGTTCTCCCAGAGCATGCGTGGTTTCTCCGGGTACTCCAGCTTCCTCCCACAGTCCAAAAACATGACTGTTAGGTTCATTGGCTTTCTAAAAATTTCTGTTTTTTTCTCTGTGTTGCCCTGTGATGGACTGGTAAAACCTTTCCAGGGTGGACTCCACCTCTCCACCGTAGGACAGCTGGAGTCAGACACCAGCGCAACTCCTACCAACCCTGCATGGGATAAGCGTAACAGAAAAATAGATGGATACGGGATTTCCATTTGACAATGAATGTCCAAAAAAGATACTTTTTCAAGTTGCTTTTGTAAAAGAATTAAAGTCCTTGCCTGTTTCAGCGGCCAGTTATTAATTCACCACTGACACCCCCTTCAGAGACTTAGGACAGGTATGGGGCATTGCAGGCTGACAAAGCAAAGCCAAACTACCCCCATTCCCAAAGCGGTGGGTGGACCCGTTTGTCCGCTTTTTAATTGCACGTTTTCTAAAACAAAACAAAGGCTTTGTTGGGCTGCTGGATAAAACCTGAACTCAACGCGCTATTTCTGACATTTTGAATTGAAGAAGTTTCCAGGATGGGAAGAGAGAAACGTCTTTCAAACTTGAAAAACAAAGTCCAGTGGATTGTTTTTGAACTTTGGACAGGGATATTTGAATCACTCTCAGCTACTTCTTCAGAATTAAATCACCTGTAATGGTTCCAGAGCCGGGCCTTTACTTCCTGTGGGTGCTAGCAGAGTCAAACCAGGTCAAACCTCACACGGTCACGTCGGGCCGCTGAGGAGGGCCCTCAATCCACTGCTCCTCTCTGGGAAGGCAGAAATGCAAAGAAAATGGCAATGAAACTCTGACAAATAAAGGTGATAATGCAATCTCCATGTACATGATTGGGGAAAGAGATTTCTGTTAAGCTGTTTACATCCTGATTGGAGTCTTTCCTCTGGATATCCTCTGCCTGAGTATTTAATGGGACAATCAGGAATAGACTTTCAAGATTTTTACCTGAAATGAAAACTATCTGAAACAAAGATCCAAGCTTTGTTTTTTTCTGATCATTTATCCCCATTTAGTCATAATGAAAATAAACCAAGTGCCAAATGATTCAAACTGTTACACCTTTTTCTGTCAAGCTTCATGCTAACACATAAACTGCATCATGTTCCTGTTTGAACAGGGGCTGCAGTGAACAAACATTCAAAGTCCAAACGTTGCAGCCAACAAGTCCGTCTGCACGGCTTCTGTAAGTATGTCTGTAAACCTTGTCTAGGAGCTAAACAGAGTTATGTCTAAGGGCTGCAGTAGAGCTGAGCTAATATCATTAATGGAGTTTTAGAGGCGGTTCAGGAGAGGAGAGCTTTACTGCAGAGATAAAACACTGGAGTCAGAACCTGTTGATGTCCAAACTAAGGCTACGTTCACACAGCAGGCCTTGATGCTCAGTTCTGATTTTTTGTGTAATCTGATTCTTTTGCGTCGTCATTAACATTTCCAAACATATGCAACTGATATGAGATCTCCTGTGTTAACCGCATTCATGCAACTTAAAGGTATATTGGAGGATGTTCTTTTTCCGGTTGGATCATCTAAATAATTGGTCCCCCTAACTGTCAATCATTCTGGTGATATGTTTATGTAAGGCCGTACTACATTCTCCCTTACTGGTGGTGAGTCTTACATAGTGGAATAATTGCAGATCCTCTTTTGCAAAGTAAGCTTGTATGAGCGATGCAAACAGCACCTTTAAAACAGAGCATGAACGAGGAGAAATGGACTTGTGCACGCTCTGACATGCGTTCAATAGGCGTTCCATCTCGGGAGCAGGTACAGGGTTGTGCATGTGCATTTCTTTTTCTAAAGTCTTTTTAAAAAATTCATGAAAATCCTCCATTATACCTTTAAAGCCTGGTTTATGCTCAGAAACCAGGTCATCTGTGTTTGTGTCGCATTTAACGTAGATATGCCTCCCCCCTTCCGCAGACACTCTGCTGCACCTTTAAAAAATTGTGGGTTACCGCAGACAGTGCCGCAGAAAGGAGGCCTCTGATTGGTCAATTCTACATCCGCTCTACCCAATGCATACTTCCTGTTTGGTAGCTTACCGCTTTGTTTTGTTTGTATTTCCGCCATTGTGGAAAACGAATCATGAACATGAAGCTTCTTTCACTTCTCTGCCAGCTCCAGTACCAATATTTCTTCTATTTCTAGATTGATCAGCTGTATTAATGGCGTTCGGGTCCAACTCAGGCAGAGGCGGGTCCATAAGTGGGTTGGTGTGAATGGAAAAATGCCAAGGCCAAAAATTGTTCCCAGTCTGAGCCTGTCCACCATGGTTGTTATTCTCTGAGTTTCTGCATAGCAGGACACAGAATAGTTTTGTGTGTGTGTGTTTTGTGAAAAGGGTCGTTAAAGGGGATTGTTGGCCTGGCTGAACAGGCGAGGTGTTCTCTATAAAACCTCAAACTCAATGCTTTGGAACTGAAAAAGCTTCAGAGATAGAGACAGAGAAAGATTCAGTAAAACTGTATTCAAACAAGCTACCGCAACAATTTTGTTCCATGTTGTTCTGTGCTGCAGCTGTTGATTCTGCCAAGCAGACATTCCCTAGATGTTTAAATAATATATGATACAGTTTCTCTCATCTTTTGCAAATTTATTCTACTTTTAAATTGTGTCCAGATGTTACTGAGACCATACCCTCTAAGGCACCAAAGAACCTAGAGCCTGCCCTGGTTCCTATTCATGAGTTAGGGGGGAATGAAGCAGGATGTCATGATGGGTTTCAAATATTTTGTCCACATACAGATACAACTCAGACGCAGGGGGAAAAGTTGAACAGTTTATTGAGATAATGACACTAAGAGAGACAATAGCCAAGGATTCTAGGCTTGGGGAATATCCAGCGGTCATGTGAACCGGAACTGGAAACTCTAGAGGAAGATCAAAGTGCTGAGTTCAAGGTCCATGAGATTTACAGGTTGATACTGAAAACATAGCCAGGACGGACTCACAGTAGATGACTTGTGGTAGCTCCTTGGTTCCTGTTTGTTGGGATGAATCAGATAAGGGGATGACTACCTGGAGGGTGGACAGGCAGACTTGTAAAGTTCCAGAGGAGCAGCGGAGCGGACTGTCAACGAGTTTTCCTGAAGTGGACTGCAAACTGAAGTGGTGGATGTTTTCCTTAGTCTCAGAGAGACGCATAGATTCCTTCCAAGGCTTGAAGGACCAGGCTTATCCAGTTGATCAGGAAATAATCCTGATGGAGACCACAAAGGAGACAAAGGGTCAGAACTTAGGACTCAGAGAGACGAAAACTCAAAGTTTAGACTCAGCTACTGTAATCTAAGAGAGACAAGAGTACCCAATACTGGCAAAAACTCAAGGTGTCAAGGTGGTGACAGTCCGCTGCTGAAATACTCCTCTGGTGAAGACCAAACGAGCCACAGGTGTGGGTGGTAACCAGGAAAAGGCCCTCCATGCCAACAGGAAAAACGGGCACCATTTAGTGGATGGATGGAGACACTAAAACAAAACACAAAACATCTCCCACAAACAGAAACCCTAACACAGGAGATTGATAGCTGGAGCAATGCAGCTGCCCCCATAATGCTGGCACTAAACTGGTCTGTTATATTGAAAAGAAAGTTGAACCAAAAGGCAAAACTCTCAATTTGCAGGTTGGTCTACATTCCTACCCTCACCTATGATCAGGAAATCTGGATCATGAGTACATCCAGTCAGATTAGTTCAAAGTTTTCTATCTAAGGAAAACCAGTTGATCTCATCGACTCATTGACTCTTCAGCAATCCCTCACACTAAGCATGCTTGTAGCAAAAGTGGAGAAGAAAAACTCTCTGTGAGCAGTGTGAGTGGCCATCTGCTGAGGCCGACTGGGGTTCAAGGAGACAGAAGCAGACATAGAAAAAGAAGCATAGATACAAAAAGGCAACTGTCAACCAGCTCCACAGGCCCCGTCCAGGAAACACACAGCCAGGCAGACGAGCTCCGGAGCCAGCTCCCCCATGTCAGAGGATGAAGAGAGCACATCCAGTTAGTCACAGTCAGAGAAACAGGACTACACTGAAAAACAGGCCAAGCTCCAACATCTAGAAACAAAGGAGTTGATTGGGGTGTTGATCTCCAGGATGGAGTCACAGCCAAACAGGAACAGACCAGATGAAGCTACTATGAGGAAAAAGCAGAGAGAGCAGAAGCGAGAGATTGAACTAACAGATTCTGCAGAGTGGAAGAATAGAGATAGAATGAAGCAGAATGGTGAAAAAGGGGTCCCTATGTCCTCCAGCAGTCTAAGCCTATAGCAGCAGAACTATAGAGATAGCTCAGGATAATCTGAGCCACTCTCAACTATAAGCTTTATCAAAAAGGAAAGTTTTAAGCCTAGCCTTAAAAGTAGACAGTGTCTGTCTGCCTCACGGACTAAAACTGGTAGTTGGTTCCACAGGAGAGGAGCCTGATAACTAAAAGATCTGCCTCCCATTCTAGTGGGATAATAGAGATAGAATGAAGCAGAATGATGAAAAAGGTCCCTATATCCTCCAGAAGTCTAAGCATATAGCAGCATGAAAACCATAGAGATAGCTCAGGACCAATTAGCTATGTATCTTGGCTGTCTCTAGAAAAACTCAGGCTTCCCCCAGCAGAGTTGGAGGTGGTGTCTGGGAAGAAGGAATTCAGTCCATTTATTTTTTCTTTTCAATATTTCTGTCATTCTCATAGAAATCATCATATCTGGAATGCGCATTGCAACTATTTCATCATTTGTTTTTTGTTGCCAAACTCTCTTCCAGGTGCAGAGTAGATCCTCATGGAGCTGTCTCCACCTCCCAGAGGCCTAGAGGCTGAGTATGCAGGTCTTTTCACCACTGGCTGCCTCCACTTCCTCCATGAGCTAATTTCCACTTTTGATGCAGAGGTGGAACAGGTAAATTCAAATTCAATACAAATTTAACAATACAATACTTCCCAAAAGGAAATTAAGTATTACAATACCTCGTAGGTAGGTTATTTTCAACCAGGTGATGTAGTTTTTTATAGCTGTAGGCAGGACTAATCTACTGTAGAGGTCTGTCTTTCACTGATCTGATCAGCCTCTGACTGAAGACACTTTGTTGTTGTTTAGAAATCTTCTGAAGACGATGCTTACTGTTGTCCAGAATGTTCTTCCCATTATGAAGGATTCATCTTTGTGAAATAATCTCCACAGGAGTTCTTAGAACAGAGTCGGCCTTTTTAATTAGCTTATTGCACTAATTCATTAGTTCTAATGCTGTTACTTCAGCAGATGGTGGCAGAAGAGATCAAAATGCAAAGACCAAAGGACCTAAGCTTCCTCTAGAAGTCCATTCGGATCTGTCCCTTCTTGCAGACGGCTTCCTAGTTGTGTCTCCAGTTTGTTGTCCAGCTAACAACAGGGATTTCTACTCCTCCACCTTTCTGCAGATGAAAGGACAAGGAAAAACACAATTTTATCCCTTACCTTAGTTTTTTTAAATAGATAATTACTCCTCGACTGTTATTCTGGAGGAAATGAGCAAATATAGAAAGCATGGAGAATTATTAAATAACACTTTCTTCTTTAATGTGTTATTCTTGAGTTTTTTATCCCTGACCAAACATCTCTGATATTGTTCTTCTGAGGACTGTTTTAAATTTTCTTCCTCTATGCCTCCTTTTTTTTCTCTCTGATCTTGACCTCAAGTTGCTTATGTACAAGATATTTTTCCTTGTTAAGCAGTTCCTTCTGATCATCTGTAATCTATGGTTTATTATTTGGGAAGAATTTCACTGTTTCGGTAGGGATGGTGAAACACTCCAGTCGTTAGCCACAGAACAACATTGCAGGGCTTTTTCAGCTTCCTGTGACCATCCTCTTACAGTTCTTTTTATTGTAGGCTGTTCTTGGCTTGTACTCTGAGCAAAAAAAAAAAAAAAACTAGATTGTGATCTGATTTCCCAAGAGGAGGTCTTACACCAGAGATGTAGGAATCCTTGACATTTACAAAGAATAAGTCTAAATTCTGTTTTCTCTGGTTCAGCAGCTGACAAACTGTTGGAATGTTTGCAGTGTAGCAGAGAGTGAGACGTGATAAAAATCAATAGTTGTTGCCACAAATGCATTTGGCTGTTGCTTTTCTTGCCTAGCAGTAACTGAACTGTTTACATCACATGCATTGCCGTCAACAGCAGAAGGTGGAATATAAACAGTTACTAACAGAACAGTGCTGAACTCTCTGGGTTAATATTATGGATAAAAAAACAACAACTGCCAACAGATCAATATCTGGACTGCAGTGATGAATCGTCACAGAATCATGTCCTGGGTGACACCATCTGTTGTTCACAAGCACTACCAACCCACCTCCTTTGAATTTCCCAGTCTTCTTTTATCTCTTTCTGCTTGTATGGTCAGAAACCTGGCAGAGGGACGCTTGAGTCTGAGATATGACCCAGCAGCCATGTTTCGGTAAAACACATAATGCTGCATTGCTGATATTCTGGCTGGGTCCTTCAGTTTCACATTTCATTCATCAACTAAGGCAAAAAACATCGGAGGCCAGCTAGCAGAGCTGCTCCAACATGCAGCCAGTTTAAGCCGTGGGATTCCATCAAAAGCAGCTCAGAAGGACATCTTTGAACAAAGGAATGAGGGACCCGATCTCTTTATCCTTTTATGCTTTAGATCCTTCATCTGAGAGCGTCCAGGAAAGCTCAGCTGGATCTTTCAGGTGAACTCCCAACTTTCTTAGAAAGCACCGCACACATCAGGGCGGACCCAGACTGGAGGGTGCTCCCCGTCCCAACCAGGCTCCAGAAAAGGCACGTAGACATTGGAGATATGGCCCCCTTCGACACGGGTCGCTTCCTGAGAGCACTGCGCTCTCCAGCACAAGGCATTCAGGTGAAGCACATTCATGGTTGAATGAATGAATGAATGATTGAATGAATGAATCAAGAATGAATGAATGAAGAATGGATAAATAGCAGCTGAGCTACACGCAGGGTGGGATTTACCATTAGGCAATACTAGGCCGTTGTCTAGAGTAACCAAGTTCCTGGGGCTTCGTTACTTCCCATCTCTGTGGTTAATACAACTGTAATTTCTGTATGTTGGACATGAAAACAGAATACTACCCAACTAGAGAGGATATGGTTTGATAAAGGAAAGGATTAAAAAAAAAACAGTGCCTGGAAGGTCTCCACCTTCTGTCACATGATTACCCACAATTCCACTGGTCTGTAATAGAAGTGTTTGCCAGGTTAAAAAAGAAAGGTGCCAAAATGAGGCATGGTTTTCATTTTATTCATGAAACATACATGTGGCTTCGTGTTTACGCCCTTTTATCTCTGATATCTCTGAGGAAGGATTTTACTGAAGTCACCTAGAAATATTTCTGGGATTAGTGTTCAAAAGCATGACTGATTCACCAGATCACAGTTTAACCAGATCACTCTTCAACCTAAACAACAGCCAGTCGGATCAAAGTCCAATCTGATCGACAGTCGAACAGATCAATGGATAATAAGGCGATCTGATCACTGTCTGCATGCTGGTTGAAGAGTTAAAAGCTGTAATATTCAGATAATTAAAATCTGGGTTTTCAACTTCTATTATTAGACTAATAATAATAATTGAACTTTATTGATCTCACATTGGATTTAACCTCTGCATTTAGCTCCCTGTCAGGTTCTTGCTGTGTTCTCTACATCCCCACACATGCAGGGATATCTCTTGATTTACTAATTGGTTCTGAGTTTTTATTCGGACCTCCAGTCCTTCCATTGTTTAAAGCTTCAACTATCAGCTCTTCTTTTCCTTCCTCTCAGGTTGACTTTGATGATGGGAACTGTCCAACTTTCCGCAACCAGATCAAAGGTCTTCACAACGTCCTTCTGGCAGTGAGCAACCGGCTCCCTGGTGAGCGTCGGACTTCTACTTGGGCTATTTTTCAGCTGTGACTTTGCTCTGCTTAAGAATATTTAGGGGAGTATCATGAGTCCTGATGGTCTTATGATTTCTGTTGGGGGGATCAGATGTCCCTCACATTTCCCAGGCTCCGGTGCTGATGCTGCGTCCCCGGGCCTGGAACATGGTGGAGCACCACATGATGGTAACATGGACTCTCTGCTTTTACCTTTTTAAGGCCACTTTAGTGTTCATTAGTGCACTAAAAGGTGCTGATGATCAGTCATAGGGGGTCACTGAGGCTAAGGTGTTTGAAGGTCTTCAATGTGTTTAACATGCTAATGTTTGCTAAAACCCTCAGGTGGAAGGAAAGGAGGCTCCTGGTCCTCTCTTTGACTTTGGACTCCTCATGTATCACTGTGGAAGGACACTGCTGGAGAACCAGAGTGGACCATTTTTCTACCTGTCCAAGGTAAACCCAAACACATGTATGGTTCACAGAAAGGTTTCTAGAGCTGCCCAACTGGGTTTTACTTCAGCTTCCCAGTTTCTTTGGCTGGGGGGACGGCAGCTCAGAAGGTGGGGGCTTGTTCTGTAACCAGTGGGTTGCTAGTTTAAGCCCCTGCTCTGTCTTTTTCATAGCTGCATATGTGTAAGGCACTTTACCCGCCTTGCCCACTGTTGGTAGTCAGAGGGTATAGTGGTGCACCTCAGGGGGGGATTTACCATTAGGCAATACTAGGCAGCTGCCTGGGGCCCCAAGGTCCTGGGGGCCCCATAAAACTCTGTTTCCATGTATGGTTAGTACAACTATTCCTTATTTGTGCACATTAATTATGTTTTTGATAAAATCCTTTTGCTAAAATGCCATCAGATCACTGATAATATTAAGTGTGTCTCAGCCCCCCCCC
>JAGKQL010005729.1:0-11178 GCA_018398635.1 Cyprinodon brontotheroides
TTCTGTCAAAGCTTTAAACTCAGTTTTCCAGTGAAGCAGTGCTGAGGTAACTCTCACCTTAATAAGGTCCAAAAGAAAATGGAGGTGCTTCCAGAACAGGTACCAGCAACAGGCCCCTGAGTGCAGATGATGGAGGACCTCTCTCACCAAAGCAGAGAACAGGGGAACTCGCTGAGGTGAGGCTGGATGGCAGGGCACCGCTGAACCAAAACCCAACTGGACTAACTGAACACACGGCCGCCATTATCCTCCAAAGCCGCTGTCATCCTCCTCCAACTCAGCCATGTGATCACTACACTACATAAGGCAAGCCTAAAGGGACCAAACTGGGTCCTTTTACCAGGCGCGTTGGTTGAAAATCCATGAAAAATGTCTTCTGAAAGTCCCGCTGTGCTGCCCTCGCAGTGCATGTGCCGATGCAAGGCTAGACAGCCAGATAACGGTTAGCTAGAAGCCCTCCAAAAAACCACAAGGCTTGACATTTCTAGTCCTTTAATGAAGTCCTCATTCCACAACTACCGTAAAACTGAAGAATACAGGAATAAGGCAAACTTTACTCACTTAGATCACAGTATGAGTAAGCATAAAATAAGTACATTTCAGTTAGCCTCCATGAATAAAGAAAATGAGAGAAGTTAGCATGAATTAGGATCTTAGCATGAGCTAACGTTAGCGGGGTAAGCTGTATACATGGAAAACACACACGTAGGTCTAAATATGAAAATACACATTGATCCCCTTATAATACTAACACATATATATTCTCCAAGTTTAAAACTTTTGTAAACTTTAGACAATCTGACTTCAGCTGACTGCTTAGCTGGATGTGATCAATTCAGCTCTGCTGGAGCAGTTAATGGAGGAATGTTCAACACTTCTGACATCGGTTGAACGGACCCAGCAGGTGCAGCAGAAGCAGCGAAGTTTACATGCAAAGTCCAATGGTTGACGCGCATATAGGTGCAACAAAAGGTCACAGCAGCGTTTTGATTACAGCATTCGAGGCGTTTAAGCATCTGGACGCGACCGCCAACAGCTGCTGCTGCTCAGATGGAAAAATTTGGAAGTTTTGTTGCTGGGCGCCCGCATCACCAATCAGAGAAGCTGATCTGGGAGCTGACAGCTGGAGCAGACACAGCAGCTGATGATGACATGATATTATAAAATGAAAAAGGCTGGATGAATGAGGAGATGATGAAAGGCAGGTGTATGTGAGGAGACCAGGTGCTTTTTTCCACGCATCACCATCGCTGCGTGCCCATCTCACGGCGATGTGAAAAAAGATATGAATCAAATGAGCAGCTGTGCTTTCCGCCGTTATCTCGGGGATGCTGACAAAGAACTTCAACACGCTTGACGCTCCGGTTGTGGAAGCTGACGTTCACAGTAAGGCTGTGTGAGAAGCAGCGTGGGAGAAGCGATGGATGACGAACTGAACCACAGTTTCAGGATAGGAGTGGAAGAACAGCGGCGTGCAAGTTACGCCACCGTTCGCGGATGGATTATGTAGATGGACTGTGTCTGCTGGCTTTCTGTTGATTTCAAGCTTTGACAAAAGCGGCATTACATTTCTGAGGAGCTTCTTTGCTGCAGGAAGAAGTGACTCTGACAGCGAAGAAGGGGAAACGGCATGTCTGATTTGGCGCAGCTTCTGTTTGGTGAAGAGGAATGCTGAGGATGCTGAGGATGATGATGACTTTTGATTAATACTTTGTAATAAATACATGAATAAAGCACAATCATACTCAGTTTTTGCTCCGCTCTATTTTTCTACCTGAAAGCAATTCAACAGCAGCCTGGCTGGCGTCTCCTCCTCTTCACCCAGCGATTGGCTGGCGAAGGTGTTTTTTCATCTAAATAATCTAAATCTTGCAGCTACTATTTGCTGTGATCAGTTGGTAAGAAATAGTTTTAATATGTTTTTAAGTGAAAGGCCACCTGAAACTTAATAATTGCAGTCAGTTCATCCAGATTA
This sequence comes from Cyprinodon brontotheroides, assembly GCA_018398635.1. Taxonomy (NCBI): domain Eukaryota; kingdom Metazoa; phylum Chordata; class Actinopteri; order Cyprinodontiformes; family Cyprinodontidae; genus Cyprinodon; species Cyprinodon brontotheroides. The sequence goes on from JAGKQL010005729.1 coordinate 1,976, forward strand.
TCTATTTCGTAGGGCGGCTCAGACCACATACCAGCGGTGCACCGACAGGAGAAATCCTTCGCTCACGCTGGCGGCTGGCAGGTGTTTTTCATTCAAATAATTTTTAGCTGCAGGCACCAGGATAACGGTAATAAAAGCGAACATATTCCGTCGGCAGGTTTCAGGATTTTAAGTTAATTTAGGAGTGATCACAGTGCTCTGTCATCAGCGATGTGTCTGTCTCACGGCCAGCTCCCAGGTTTGATTAATACCTTGTAATAAATACATGAATAAAGCACAGTCATACTCAGTTTTGCTCCCGCTCTGTATTTTTAAACACGCAGTAGAGGTATTTAAAGGTAGTAGAGGACATGTACCTGTATATAAAAACGCGCCCTATAGTCCGGTGCGCCTTATGTGTGTGTTAAATACAGAAATGGGACACATAACTGAGAGTGCGCCTTTTAGTCCGGTGCGCCTTATGGTCGTGAAAATACGGTATAAAGAAATCTAGACTTGAAAGATATCAGAATTCAAAGCCACCTACAAACAACTTAAAAGCATTCCTGCATCATCCTTTGTCAGCATTTCCTCTATCCTTCATTTTGATTAATAAAGGATTGTTTTCACAGCCCTATTTATTAAAACCATGTTAAATTCATGACACTTGATCATCAATGTGCAAGAGCCTTGAGCACAATAGTTTAGGAGATTCTCAGCAGGCAGGCTCTTCTTCTCCAAACACCGGTTCAGCAAAAGGCTAAAGAATATTCCACCTCTTTTCTGGTTAATGTGTTCTTCTTTCAAAATCTATCTCCCACACTTTCGAAGGCGGCTGCCCTCTTGAAAAGCGTCTCTTCGGACAGATACTACTCGCCGCGGAGAAAAGTATGGTTTGGCTGGAGTTGGGAGGGAGAACAACTGTAAAGCCTCACCCTGATTGAGCCTTACGAACCGCGATCTCACAGGAAGCCAGTGTCAGGAAGCATTGACTGACAGCTTCGTCAGTTAAGAGCGGCGGCGAAGCGACCGGTAAAGTTAGAAAGATATTCACAAGAATCCGGACTTCGGGATCACAGGGATGAAGCGATATATGTTATGGGTGTCTGCGATATAGATCAAAAAATTCCTCATGGTATGAATTTGTCATCTGTGATATAAAAGCGATAAACTGCCGCCCGGTGGCGTATACTGCTTGTAGCGACACACCTGCAGTTCAACTCCGCACGATGCGAGGCAAAATAAGCAAACAACAAACATGGAAGGTGAAGAGCGTGCTAAAGACCTGAAGTTCCTAAAAGAGGGGCTCCAGCTCCGTTATCTGGAACTTGGTTTTGGATTTAAAAAGAGATCTGATCTGAGGAGCAGAAAGTCGTAATATGCAAAGGTTGCAGACAACCTGTGGCGACAAAGGGACGGCAACACTACAATTTATTTCACCACCTAAAACTCAGTAAAACCGAATATGATGCTAGTCAGAAGATGCGCTATGATGCAGCGGCAGCCTCGACTTTGAAAACCTCTGTTAAGAAACCGACTGCCACTCAAACAACGACGCGTTTGCTCATTCCACACCATATGACAGCCAAAGCAAGCAATGGAAAGAGTTAACAGGCCGTTGCACAGAGAGGTGTTTCAGTTTTATATTCTTTTAAATTTATTGAAATTATTTTTATTTCATTGTTTAGTATGCTGACGATCCTGCTTGTCTTATTTGTACATTCTTGCACAAAGTAGTATTTCAGGTTTTACATGTTTGTTGGAATTTATTGAAATTATTTATTTCTATTTTAGTATTTAGATTTTTCTGTTTTTTTCCCCTTTATTTATGATGCCATTTGCACATTTTTGTAGCCCAACAGCAAAAAAGGTTGTCACAGGTTGATATAACATTTGAATTTTATTTTTAGTGAAGTGAGTGTAATGTATGTTAGAACTTGCACTGGTATTTATTTGTCCAATATATGGCATGTTCCAGCAACTGGGAATTTACACATCTATTTATATTAGGAGGTGATTACTGATTAGTTTTCATTTTCAGTGAAATACTTTTAAGTTCTGTTTCTCAATTTATCAGGTTGTATTTACAGTTGCACTACTTTGCAACTTTTATAAGCCAAGTTGTATTTGCTGTGTAGCATTTAAATAAATGTGAAATTTGTTCTCATATTTCAGGCTTGTGTGATTGGTTTGATACATTAGGCTGATATTGTGTTTTTGTTTCCTTTTTTATCGTCACTTATCGTTATCGTGGTAAAACCTAGAAATGAGTCAAGTGATAAAGATTTTTAGTCCATATCGCCCATCCCTACCGGGATCAATAACTCTCGTTGTTGAAACACAAATGACGCATCTTTCATGTCCTGATAGCACAGACTATGAACTACGAGAATCAAAAAGCGTTATTTTTGAGAAAAACGAGCCGTTCTCCGAGCTGGATGTATTACATTGATCTCTATGCACAGGCAGCGGCCAGGCGAGTGCTTAGGGACCGTCTGCAAATGGTAAAACAACAGAAAAACGTTGCAAATAAAAGATCAATAACTCCACTGCCATAAAGTGCAGAGACTCCAAAATCACTACACACACCAAGGGGCTCTTGGTGATCGCACTACAACAGCTGCTTTGGAAAAAATACTTTTTAAAATTTTTTTAGAATTTTTTTTATTGTTATTAACCATTAATATCATCCTGATTATACAGTGCAGACTCTCCAAAATCACCACACACACCAAGGGACTCCAGATGAACATACTACAATAGCTGTTTTTGAAAAAGACACCTTTAGCTATTTTTTAGAATATGTTATGGTTATTAACCATTAGGGACTCTTCCTGATTTTAATACAATAGCTCTGTGATGGAAAAAATACACCTTTTCCAAAATGAATCACACAGACATGCCAGGTTGATGGATTTTGTTGATGGGGTTACATTGAAGTTTTAAGCATGATGTCTATACCTGTCTATACACTAAAGCTTTTTTGAAAATGAAAACTCTGTTTTTTTTTTTTTATGATGCTACGGGCAGACCATTCCCACTTAAAAGCTAAATGCTAGGAAACTGGAGAGCAAAATATTGCATCCACAAGATTGCTACAGAGATCCTACCTAGTCACTAGTAACTTCAGTGGTGGATAAAGCTTATACCCAGAGTGGCTCATCTTTCAATTCTGAGCTATTTATATAGCGCCAATTCAAAACACATTAGATCTGCTGGAGGACATAGGGAAACTTTTTCAAATCATTCTGCTTCATTCTATCAAAATTTTCCTACTCTAAAGAATCTGTTAGTTGATTGCATTAACTCTCTTGACTCAATAGCAATCCCTCACACCAAGCATTCATCTAGCGACAGCAGAGAGGAAAAACTTCCTTTTAACAGGCTGAAACCTCCAGCAGAATCAGGGCTCAGTATGAGCGGCCATCTGCTGAGGCCACTGGGGTTCAAGCTGACAGATCGAGACACAAAAGCAGCTTTATAGCGGCCCGTCCAGAAAGCCACAGCCAGGTTTTCCGGAAACCGTGCCAGCTCCTGTTTCTGACTGATGACTAGAGCATCAGTTAGTCGCAGTCTCTTCATCAGGACTGACACTGGAAAACAGGCCAACTCAACATCTAGAAACAATTGTGTTGCCTGCAGCTGCTGATATTTCTCTCAGGACAGAGGCACAGCCATTACAGGAACAGACCAGATTGAAGCTGCTATGAGAAAAACAGAGGAAACAGAACGTCAGCAGATTGGCCTAACAGATTTTTGCAGAGTGGGAGAATGGTTCTAGAATGAAGTAGAATCCTGTTAAAAGGGAGTTTATCCTCTCTGCAGTCGCTACAGCCTATAGCAGCAGAACTGTGAGAGAGATTGCTCAGGAGTCACATGAGCCACTGCAATCAGCTATAAACTTTCTTCAGACAGAAGAAAGTTGACCTATCTGACTGTATGATAGGATTCCGTTTGGCCTGTGTCCTGAGATTTTCTCTTACATTTTGCTTCATTGTGCGCAGCTCTGCATTAAACTGAATTGAGGGTACGATAGTTGGGTACTTCATCCACCACTGATCTATCTTGTCTAATGCAGTTCTCAGAGAACTAGCAACCCTTTCAATGCAAATTCATGCAACCTGGTTTCAGTGTGTTCGATTTTGGAGTGGGCATGGTATAATCCCGTAGCTATTGATTAAAATAGGATGATATTAATGGTTAATAACAATAAAAAAAAAATTTAAAAAAATGTAGCTAAAGGTGTCTTTTTCAAAAACAGCTATTGTAGTATGTTCATCTGGAGTCCCTTGGTGTGTGTGGTGATTTTGGAGAGTCTGCATTGTATAGTCAAAGAGCTATTGATTAAAATAGGATGATATTAATGGTTAATAACAATAAAAAAAATTCTAAAAAATGTTTTAAAAAGTGTATTTTTTCAAAAACAGCTATTGTAGTATGTTCATCTGGAGTCCCTTGGTGTGTGTGGTGATTTTGGAGAGTCTGCACTGTATAATCACAGAGCTATTGATTAAAATAGGATGATATTAATGGTTAATAACAACAAAAAAATCTAAAAAATTCTAAAAAGTGTATTTTTTCAAAAGCAGCTGTTGTAGTGCGATCACCAAGAGCCCCTTGGTGTGTGTGGTGATTTTGGAGTCTCTGCACTTTCTGGCAGTGGAGTTATTGATCTTTATTTGCAACGTTTTTCTGTTGTTTTACCATTTGCAGACGGTCCCTAACCACTCGCCTGGCCGCTGCCTGTGCATAGAGATCAATGTAATACATGCAGCTCGGAGAACGGCTCGTTTTTCTCGAAAATAACGCTTTTTGATTCTTGTAGTTCATAGTCTGTGCTATCAGGACATGAAAGATGCGTCATTTGTGTTTCAACAACGAGAGTTATTGATCCCGGAAGTCCGAATCTGTGAATATCTTTCTAACTTTACCGAAGTCGCCTCGAGCCGTCGTCTTAACTGACGAGCTGTCAGTCAAATGCTTCCTGACACTACTTCCTGTGAGATTGTGTCTGCAAGGCCCAATCAGGAGGAGGCTTACAGTTGTCTCCTACCAACCTGTCAAAAAACCACTTTTCCTCCGCTGCACAATTGTATTGTAATCTGTCAGAGCCGCAGAGACGCTTTCAAGAGGGCAGCCGCCTTGCCCAACTCAAGGTCTCAGCGTTGGATAGAAGGAGTACCAGCAAGAGGTATATCCCGCGATCCATTTTGAGTGGGCTGGCGCCGCTGGCTGAGGAGAGATCTTCTTCTGTTGAAGCAGCAGTTTCTCTACGGTACGGGCGTAGATAAACCATAGAAGTAGTTCAACATACATGCACAGCATGTTTTATTTTGCTCGCGCTAGACATAAATAACGCCATACATCTTCTGGCTAAGAAATCCATAACCAACCAGATTGATAAGATGTGGTGGAACTGGAATTGTACTCACGTGTTTCAATCTGGCTTTATGCCAGGTTAAATATATGGCCCCGATGTACAGAAAAGGCCTCTCCAGGACCTCTTTTTAGTGAAGTTTCACAAGAGAGAAAGAAGCTTTCCACAAATCTAAAAGGGAGATTTTAAAATTATGCTTTTATCATGGAATAACATAAAACCAGGGCTTGGAGGTGTCGTGATTGCTATAGATTTCGCAAAAGAAGAGCACATTAACTATGAAGGACCAACTCTGCCATATTTAATAATAAATACAGAAATAAATAAATGCTCATTGCAAAATGTATATACATCCAATTAATTGCCAACAAAAAAGTGAGACATAAATGTATATAACTCTTAATTAGCTTTTATTAATTTGCTTTTGTAATATTTTTACCTTATTTATTTTTCTGTCCTTTATAATCTTCAACTTTATTTATTTTTTAATTACTTATATTTTTAAGTATTTATTTATGTGCATGTTATAATATTTTTGTCTGTTTTTATTCTTCCTTTGTATTTTTTTACCTTAGTTATTTCTTTGCCGCTGTTTATTTCTTCTCTGCCCTTTTTACATTTCTCTCTGCCCTTTTTACATTTCTATGCCCTTTTTACATTTCTATATGCAGTTTTACATTTCTCTATGCCCACTTTTACATTTCTCTATGCATTTCTGTCTTATTATGCAAATGAGGAGGGGGCGTGTCCTAAGGATTCAACTTCTCCCCATTGGTTGGTTACTGTCCATCTTCTTAACTCACAGAGCTCTGAGTACTAAGTTAAATGTTCTCTTTCTGTTGCTGTTGCTCAATTAAAGTATGTTTTAAGATCATTTGGGAGGCGCGAGAACCTTATACTTTTAAGCATCACCATATGGCCCATTCACAGATTTAATGCGTAATTTAAAAAGAAAATGTGACGGACTTGGTAGGACCGTGGCACCAGCGGAGCTCCGAAGCTGACGGCAGCCAGGTCTATAGCCAGGCTATGATGGCGAATTTTTGTTGTATTTGGCAAAGTTTGGCAAAGTCCCTACTCAAGTTCTAATGACTTCAGACTCGACATCAGACTCTCTCCACCTGTAGATGCGACCGATGTAGTAAAATGCTAACCAACACGCTATGTTCACACACGGCTATGCCAAGAGAGGGTCCGCTGCAGATGGGCTGTGAAAGCTAGGGACATGGCTGCCGTCGGGCTTCGGAGCTTTGTTGGTTGCCATGGTCCTCTTCGAATCTGTCACATTTTCTTTTAAATTACGTGACTTAAATCTGTGAATGGGCCATATGGTGATGTTAAAAGTATAATGTTTTCACCATATGATCTTAAAACGCACTTTTATTGAACAACAGCAACAGAAAAAGAGAAACATTTAACTTAGTACTCTGAGCTCTGTGAGTTAAGAAGATGGACCGCCAAGCCAACCAATGAGCAGAAGTTGACCTTCTAGGAGACACTACCCCTCCTCAGTTTGCAGACATAATGAGGCAGAAATGCATAGAGAAATGTTAATATGACAGGCAGAAATGTCAAAAGGGCAAACTCAAATAACCTAAGTTGGTAGAACTCAAAATTTCTAATGTAACACTCCAAGGGAAGAATAAAACAGAACTCAAAATCTTTATAACACTGCAACCATAGTGATATTTAAGTAAGGATAAGTACTCAAAAAACCAAATGCATCACGATTATAGCGATAGAAAATTTAAGTTCTGTCAACCTCTATTTGGCTTACAGTTGTCTCCGCCCAACCTGTCAAAACCACTTTTCCTCCGCGCGAGGAGAAAATCAGTCCGAGCGCAGAGACGCTTTCAAGAGGGCAGCCGTCTTCGAGTGTGGAGATAGATTTTAAAGAAGAACACATTAACCAGAAAAGAGGTGGAATATTCTTTAGCCTTTTGCTGAACCGGTGTTTGGAGAAGAAGAGCCTGCCTGCTGAGAATCTCCTAAACTATTGTGCTCAAGGCTCTTGCACATTGATGATCAAGTGTCATGAATTTAACATGGTTTTAATAAATAGGGCTGTGAAAACAATCCTTTATTAATCAAAATGAAGGATAGAGGAAATTATGACAAAGGATGATGCAGGAATGCTTTTAAGTTGTTTGTAGGTGGCTTTGAATTCTGATGTCTTTCAAGTCTAGATTTCTTTATAAACATTTTTCCACAGGACAGACATTCATCAATCTTCTTACCTGAGTGAGTTCTCATGTGATCCAGAACAAGCTGCTCTTCATGCTCACCTATGGGGAGCTCCATGGTTTCCTCTTTTGTCCAGGGATGTTCTGGTTCTTTCTGCTCTTCTTTTATCTGCAGAGCTTCTGGTTCCTCTTGGTCCAAACTGGAATTCCTCTCCTGTTCATAGAGCTGCTGGTCAGAGAAATCCTCCTCTTTTCCAACATAATCCTGCAGGCGGTCTGAAAGACAAACACAGCAGAAAGACATTTTATTTCCCTCAGCAGCGCTTCCTGTACACCTCTGCCTGGAAGAGACAGACCCCAGCTGAATGTGTCAGAGGCTCAGCAGATTTTAAATGCTTTTCTAATAAAATTCTCTCTTCCATCGTAAAAGAAGCATTATGGTAAGAAAGAGAAATATAGGCCTAAGTGATAAAGCCGTCTGCAACAGCTTCCTCATTTTTGCTATAAATGTAGCAGTTTTTTTTCCTGTAAAAAGACTTTGAACTATAAAATGCAGTGAGTACAGTTATAAAAAAATCACGGTACTGGAAGAATTCAGTTTCTGATAAATCTAGACTTTACTGGAGGCAGGAAGGCCTGCAAGGCCTGGACGATGAGGTGATCACCTTCAGTCCCTCACATGGAAATGCATGATCCCTTTCTGGACATCTTAAAAGTGTCATATAATGATTACATAGGTCTCTGAATAGCCATATGTGCTGTTCTATGAGCCCTAATGCAAGCCTGATTATAAGCCACAGAATGAAACGACAGGATTTCTTCCTTTTATTGTATGATCATGAATATTGTGCGCTAACTGGTTGGTTTACAATCGACGACCGAAGCTGCTGAGCAAAAGACGATCGTAGCAACAAAGCACTCACTCACTGAAACATCTAAATTGTTGATATGGTAGGGTGACCCAGACGTCCTCTTTTTCCCGGACAATATCCTACTTTTCATACCTAAAAAATGTTAGAGGGAAATTTCAAAATCGCCCAGGATTTTTGGTCGAATTTTCACAGTGCAGCACGTAGAAGAAACAGGGAGCCAGCGGGACGGAGGTTGACCTAACCACCCGCAGTGACGGTAGCCTAGACAGCGGTGGCAACATGACGGCTACCCGGGTTTTTGTTTTGAATCGCCCGAATGAAGTGAGAACAGTTATAAAAAGGTCACAGTGCTGGAGAGAAGTCAGTTGTTGATAAGTCTAGGCTGTACTGGAGGCAGGAAGGCCTTTGCAAGGCCTGGATGATGAGGTCATCACCTATCACGTCCCTTACATGGAAATGCAGCATCCCATCCCTGGAGACGTTAAAAGTTTTTGTTCATCTGGGAACTCTTGTCTGGGTTCCCCATCACAGAAGAGCAAACTAACTCAGCCATATCGCTCAAGAAGGAGGATACTTGCTTACACTGCTGAAGAAAAAGACATTTGATCAAACTAAATTAAGAGTGCACAGGAATAATCAAAGAAAAAGAAATTTGACCAGGATGAAGGATGCGGAGAAACTACAATACACAGCATAAAGGAGGGGTCAGATTGTTAGAAACCATGTTAATATTGAGACTAGGGCTGCAATTTTTTAGACTAGAAGAGTTCTGCCTTTTAAGACAGGAAAGTA
>JAGKQL010005731.1:0-10700 GCA_018398635.1 Cyprinodon brontotheroides
CCCCGCATCAGTCAACGGGTGAGTCACCATTTTTCCTCATATTTGGTGAAGAACCACGTCTCCCAGTTGACTTCTTGCTGGGAAGAGTTCAAAACCCAGTAGCTGGAACTGTTCATGAGTGGGTAAAGGAACACCAGACTCGCTTGCATATAGCATTTGAGGGTGCTAGAGACAAACTGAAGATTTCTGCCAAACACAGAAAAGCAAATTATGATAAAAACATCAAAGAAGCTCCCCTTGAGGAGGGACAATTTGTATTAATCCGAAATCTGGGGAGTAAAGGTCGTCAGAAAACTCAGGATGTTTGGAGTTCAGTGAAACAAAAGAGGACGAACAAAAGAGGAATCAATCAAGCAAAAATCACACCCAGAATCGATCAGGGCATGCAACTTAAATGTGTCCAGCGCCGTAATAATGGTTGCCTGGAGACAGAGTCGCGGAGGCGTGGAATAGGTGCTTTGGTCCGCCGGTCTCTCCGCTTCGGCCGACGGACCTAATCTTTTGACCGCTTGGGGCAGTCATTGATGAAATGTTCTGGGGACGCGCAGTAAATACATAATTTGGCCCTCATCCGATGCTGTCTCTCCTCCTGGGAGAGCCGCACCCGTCCCACCTGCATGGGTTCCGGAGAAGAAGGAGGAGCAGCAACGGGTCGAGTAGATGGGTTCGCTCTGGGGAAGGGGAGGGGGCGTCGAAGAAAGGACTGCTCTCCATCTTCACCCCTTCCTCCAACTTCTCAACCGGTTGTCTAAACGGATGGCCAGCGCGATCAGATCGTTCAGGGAGGTCGGTTCCTCAAGGCGGGATAGCTCATCCTTGAGAGGTTCATCCAAAGCCTGGTAGAACACAGATTTTAGAGCGTGTGGTTCCCAGCCCGCGGCGGCTGCCAGCATGCGGAACTCGATTGCAAAATCAGAGACGCGCCTGCCGCGCTGCCTGAGAGTCAAGTAGGCGTCGGGACTGCTGGACCTCATCAGATTCAGCCCCAAAAACCATTTTGAATTCGTCAACAAACTCACTATATGAACAACCCAGACGCTGACAATCAGGGAAGCGGGACTCAGCCCATCTTAATGCTCGCCCTGTTAATAGGCGCAGGATGAAGAGATCTTTGCCTCATCATTGGGGTACGTTCGCGGGGAACGATTGAAAACTAAGGAGCACTGAAATAAAAACCCTCCAGTCCCCGCTGTCCCCAGAAAACTTCTCAGGGCTAGGGGAGGAGGTCTCAGGGATTGACGGCAGCGGCTCAATCTGTGTGGGCTCTGGGGCTGCGCTCGCTGCGCTCGGGGGAGCGGAGGCTGAGGTCTGGAACGCAGCGCAGAACGTGTCAGACAGCTGACTGATCTGGGCTGTAAGCCCCTGCAGCTGATTCTGCGCAGTTTGCATGGCTAGTTGGAGAGCCTGAAGCTGCTCCTGATGGGCAGAGAGCGTTCTCCCGAGTGTGTCTGCTGGGTCAGACTGGCCAGAGTGTTCTTCTGTCATGTTTTTCACGTGTTTGGCCCACATGCAGATCACACTCGGAGGCAGGAGGCAGTTTAGGTTGTTTATTTAAACCAGACAAACAGTACAGGATGAGTAAGCTAGAGAGAGACTCGGAGCAGAGAGGCACGGACCGGGGACGCTCGGATCTGAGGATGGAGAGGGGGGGAGGAAGTGGTTAAAGAAGCGTACCGAGCAGAGAAAACTGACGAACAGAAAAAGAGCTCACCACTTGAGAAGGGAAACCGGACCGGGGTGAACGGATCAGACAGGGCTGTGCCTGACCTTGGTGAGGCTGGTAACTGAGAGACTGACAAGGGGTCTGAGAGCGGGACTGAGCAGCACCGGCAGACTTGTCCACAGGGCCAGCAGGAGGATCCAGGAGGGCCAACCGAGGGAGCTCAGGTGGGCAGATTGAGCAGAGGAAAAGCAGATCACGATCGAGGACCTGGGAGACACAAAAAATTGCCTTTAGCACGGGAAAAAGTTCAGCTGTCAGAAGACAGAGGCCACAGGTTCGTACCACAACGGTTAACACTCAGGCGTCCTCCTGCTGTCTGAGTCCAGTTCTTATAGTCCTGCCGCACGCCGTTCAATGTAGCCACAGGTGTAGGCGCCCCATCCCTCTGTCAAACAGTCACCTGCAGAGAGAGTGGAGAAGGCCTAGCCAGCAGAGCAGGCCGAATCCTGACACCACCGCCCCAAGGTCGCCACCGGAGACCAAGAGGAAGAAGGGCGTGGAAGGGCGAGAGCCAGAAAGGACTCAATGAGGGACCAATCATGAATGGCAGAGCCAGCGGATCCCCGGATCCCGACGTCCCTGATGATCCTGGGTGGGCGGAGGGGACTCGGCCAGAAGGGCACAAGGAACTGGAGATGACACGTTTGATTTGGGAGACGTGGAACGTGGGGTGAACTCTGGGAGTGAGGGGGGGAAGTCGAAGACGAGACGGTGGAGGGACTGACAATGGAGGTTATTTCAAAAGGACCAGAATAGCGGGGAGAGAGCTTGCGGGCAGAACTGACCTAGAGGGGGAGGTCCCTGGTAGAAAGCCTGCTTCGTTGACCGGGGTGGTAACTGGGGGCAGGGACACGCCTGCGGTCAGCGAACCGATTGGTTCCTTTCAGCAGTTCTTTGAAGCGCGTGAGTGGTTTGAGTCCAGAAATGCCTACAACGGCGCATATGTTGGTCAACAGAGGGGACGGTGATCTGTTTAACATCATCAGGAAACAACGGTGGCTGGTAGCCCAGAGAGGCTTCGAAGGGGGATACTCCGGTCGCGGTGGAAACATGTGGGAATTATGGGCATATTCGCTAACCCACTGGAGGAACTTATTCCAATCCGAAGCGATTAGAGGAAGCAAGGCAACGTAGGGGCGTCTCCAGCTCCTGGTTCATCTGTTCCTGTCTGGACCGTTTGTCTGAGGGTGGTAGCCGGAGGTGAGAGTATACCTGGCACCTAGAGAGGTGGCAAATTCTCTCCAAACCCGAGAAACGAACTGAGGTCCACGGTCAGACAGAACGTCCTGCGGGATACCATGCAGGCGAAAAACGTGTCGAACCAGGAGCTGAGCAGTCTGGAAAGCGGATGGTAGCTTTCTTAGAGGGATTAGGTGACAGGCCTTAGAAAACCGGTCAATAACGGTCAAAATGGTGGTCATCCCTTGTGAGGAGGGGAGGCCCGTTACAAAATCTCTAATGCTATGTGGGACCAGGGACGCTCAGGAACAGGTAAAGGCTGGAGTAAGCCAGCAGGAGGGCAATTAGAGGTCTTATTCACACACGGGACACCGAGAGGACAAACTCTTTCACATCCTAGGACACATAGTGGGCCACCAGAAACGGCTAAGTGACAGGAAAGTTTGTGTGCTTAAAAGATCCCCTGGGTGCGCAGAGAATCCCTCTGAGTGTGCCCACTGAATTAGACGTGACCGCACAGATGACGGGACGAAGGTGCGGTTAGGGCAGGCTTATTACCAGGCTCAGAGAGGAGAGCTTGGGCGATCAGGCCCTCAACCTCCCAATGAAGAGCCCCGAGCAGGTACAGGTCGGGGGAAGGACCAAAGCTGGTTCTCCCTCCGAGTCCAGGGCAGCGTGTAGGCGGAAAAGAGCATCAGGCTTTTGGTTCTTGGTTCCTGGATCGGTAAGATATTGCTAAGTGGAAACGTGCGAAGAAAAAGAGACCAGCGGGCCTGCCTGGGATTGAGACACCTAGCGGCTTGGAGGTAGGCTTAGATTCTTGTGATCAGTCCAAATCAACCACGGGCTGCACGGACCCCTCGAAAGCCAGTGGCGCCACTCCTCTAAGGCAAGCTTGATTGCTAGGAGCTCTCTGTCCCCCACATCATAGTTCCGCTCAGCGGCAGAGAAACGTCGGGAGAAGAAGGCGCAAGGGTGCAGTTTTTGGTCCTGGTTCGAACACTGAGAGAGAACTGCTCCAACGCCAGTGTCCGAAGCATCAACCTCCAATTTTGGCTTTGAACTGCTTGGAGGGATCTGGATGGATGAGAGAATGGGAGCATGGGAGAATCTATTCTTAAGGTCAGAGAAGGCAGAGTTGGGGCCTCAGGAATCCAAACAAAAGGGACCCTTTATGGACGTGAGAGCATGGAGGGGGGCAGCGATCTGGCTGTAACCACGGATGAAACGTCGATAAAAGTTTGCAAACCCTAAAAAGCGTTGTAGCTCCTTACGTGTGGAGGGAACGGGCCAGTCGAGGACAGCTTTAACTTTTTCGGGGTCTGAGCGGACACGCCCCCTCCAGGATGAGACCCAGGAACATGACTGAAGGCTTGTGGAACTCACACTTTTCAGCTTTAACAAAGAGTCTATTCTCGAGAAGACGTTGGAGGACCTGCCGCACATGGAGTCTGTGTTTTTTGATGTTCCGTGAGTAAATGAGGATGTCGTCGATGTAAACAAAAACAAAAAGATTCAGATAATCTCGGAGGACGTCATTAACGAGGGCTTGGAACACAGAGGGAGCGTTACATAATCCAAAAGGCATGACTTGATACTCAAAATGTCCCAGAGGCGTCTTAAAGGCAGTTTTCCATTCGTCCCCCCGGTGGATCCTAACCAAGTGGTAAGCATTACGTAGATCTAACTTGGTAAAGATGGTAGCTCACTGGACCGGTTCGACGCCAGAGGAGAGGAGAGGCAGTGGGTATTTGTTCTTAACGGTAATCGCGTTTAAGCCGCGATAATCGATACAAGGGCGAAGGGTGCCATCCTTCTTACCCACGAAGAAGAACCCAGCCCCGAGAGGAGAGGACGAGGGACGGATTTGCCCAGTTGCTAATGACTCCTTTATATATTTCTCTAGGGCCTGCCGTTCAGTCCGAGAAATATTATAGAGGCGGCTAGAAGGCAGCGGGGCGCCGGGCAGCAGGTCAATGGGGCACAATCGTAAGGGCGATGAGGTGGCAAAGAACAAGCCTGTGATTTGCTAAAGACCATCTTAAGGTCATGATAGCATTCCGGTACCGACACAAGGCTCTCCGGATCAACCTCTGCTGCTGGAGGATGAACAGAGGATGGGCAAACAGGAACGGCAGATAGCAAACAACGTGAAAGACAAAACGGAGACCAGGACTCCACCCCTCGATCAGACCAGTTAATATGAGGGTTATGTGAAGTTAACCAAGAGCAACCTAAAACCAGTGGAGGGTGCTTAACGGGAAAGATAAAAAAAAGACATAATTTCTCTATGTGTGGCAGTATGCCCTGCGGGCTTTGAACACACCATACAAGTGCCGATCCAATTGGTCGTGGCGCTGTCTGTATATAAAGGGCCCTCCCTCACCTGGTCATCATGTTGTCCTTCCGGTTCAGACCTCGGTGTTTGCTGGCGCAGCACGCCAGCTGCATACGGATGCGCGCTTGAATGATGCGCTTTAAACTAAACGCTGATCAAGCCTTCTTGTGGTAAGAGTTATTTTATACCGGTACTCTAATTCTGTTAGCCTAGCCATAGCTCAGTTTTACTGATATATATGCAGGTGTCCCATACAAGCTGCCTGATTCTTCTCCTTGCCAGAGGCACTACATAGAGCTCAGTGGTAAGTGAAAAGCTCATTCTTCACATGCTTCTAGATTTTATATTTTTTTTGACATGCATGTTTGATTAGACGCTGCTGTTTGTCCTTGGCCGACTGTTTCGTCTGCTGTTTCCGGCCGGCAGTCCGCCTGTAGGCGTCCGTCGCCGGCTGCCTGTTACTCTGGCTGTCGGCTCCATGCCCGCCGTCCTGGTCAGCGTGAAGCTGCTTCCTGTTTCTCGTCCACTGTGACTGATTCGGGCCGGTCTGTGACTGGCGTGTACAGATTCTTTTGGTGAATCTTTGTGCAGTGTCTGCTGCGGCGTGGGGGTTCATCCCCAAACTGACCTTATTGAAACTACTGCTGCTTGATTTTTGTGAACTGAACGTTTTTTTAATATGAAATGTGTGATTTGACTGTCTTTTTATTTTGACAGAAACGGCCAGCTCCTGGTGTTGGTGGTGGACCTTCTGGGTGGTGGTACTCCTTTTGGTTTGTGCACGATTTTCTTTTTGTTTTGTTTTTTTGCTGTGTTCTTTTGTAGGTCACTACCCTGATTTACACTGCCAGCCTGGAGTTGAGCTGTGACTGTTATTTTAATGTGTGAGTGGTTTTAAATAGCTTTGTCTAATACTGTAATAAAATTATTGAATCTGGTGAGATTGTCTCAAGCCTCCTCTTTAGCGGGCCTGTGTGCCTTCAAGGTAACTTTCCAGGGAAACTATTGCAACCTTACATTAAATTTGCAGTTTTAAAGTGCAGTTACCAATTTGGATCACTCGGTACCACTACACTGGAATTGAAGACCCTGGTTGCCCAATTAAAGGCTGAAAATGAGAAGCTGCGTGCAGAGCATTCACCTTCCACATCGAGCTCCAGTACTGTGCCATCTTTAGCTTCTGCACCACCTGCTGCCCAATTAACGGACAGGTTAGTGTTTGTCCCACGTGATCGTAAGTGTCCTATGTTTAGGGGACGGATGGGGATCAGCGTGAGCGAGTGGGTGGAGGAAGTACAGGCATGTATGCGGGCACGAAATCTGTCAGCAGCAGATCAGGCCTTCTTTTTGTATGACCATTTAGAAGGAGAGGCTAGGGATGAGATAAAATATCGATCTAGTCAGGATAGAGGGGATCCGTCTAAAATAATTTCTATCCTGAAGGAGCTTTATGGATGTAATGAGTCACATGTTGCATTACAGGAGGCTTTCTTCTCCAGAAAGCAACTAGAGGGGGAAACATTACAGGAGTTTTCCCTTGCTTTAATGAGCCTCATGGAGAGGATGAAAGCCCAGGCACCTAGGGAAATGCCTAATGCTGAAGTTCTTTTGCGTGACCAATTTATTGAATATGTTCTTGATGGTGCGCTCCGTCGTGCACTTAAACAGTATGTACGTTTGAAACCGGCAGCGACATTGCTTGATGTCAGAGGTGAGGCTATGAGGTGGGAATTAGAGGGCTTGCCAGCTAGTTTGCGAGGTCAGAGTGATTCTCTGCCTCCAGGGCCCAGTTTCCAGTTTGCTATGCGTGGTGGGTTACCAGCAATTGCTAGCCCCACTGGGGGAGAGATTAATGAGATAAAAGAGCTGTTAAAACAGCAACAGGAGCAGCTTAATCAGCTTGCACAAAGCATTACTCTCCTCCAAACTGCACAAGAGCGTAGCCGCTCTCAACGTTACAGTCCTGTTATATGTCGACGATGCCAACAACCCGGACATATTGCTAGGGAGTGCAGGGCACCACCTGTGCCCTCCAATCAGCCATCAGGGCAACGTCAGGGAAGCCAGCTTCCGGAAAACTAGCGCCCACCGTGTTGCAGAGCCACAGCTCGGGTGGGGTATCCATAGGCTCAATGACTGGGTTGTGTTCGGAAGATGCACCTAAATTAATTGCTTCTTGCCCACATATTGAAGTAACCATGGCTGGAGTAAAGGTGCCTTGCCTGGTCGATACTGGTTCAATGGTGTCTACTGTTACAGAGAGCTTCTTTAATGAATTCTTTGAGCCGGGGGGTGAAGAGCGTTTGAGAGCTTGCCACTGGCTACAGTTAAAAGCAGCCAACGGTTTACCTATCCCTTACATCGGTTACTTGGAAGTATCTATTGAAATGTGTGGCAAGCTGATGCCCCATTGTGGAGTGTTGGTGGTGAGAAACCCTCCTGACAGTGGGTCGGTTGCCGTTCCTGGTGTGTTGGGGATGAATGTCATAAATAAGTGTTACAGAGAGCTATTTGGACAGCATGGTAATGCTTTGTTTAATATGACTCCAGTGGTGGAATCTCCCAAAACCTTGGTTAATGCTTTACAGAAATGTCATGCAGCTGAAAAGCAGCAGATTCCTACCCAGCCTAGTAAGGTTAGGGTGCGTGGAAGGAAGGCCTGCCGCATTCCAGGAGGTGTAATGAAGATTGTGCCTACCACCTGCTGTGACAGATACTCAGGCTCTACTGTCTTGTTTGAACCATCTGAATCTGGCTTACCAGCTGGTTTGTTAGCATCTCCTGCCCTAGTTCAGGTGATCCGGGGGACTGCTTATGTCCCAGTGGTAAATGTGGGCCACACAGATGTGTTGCTTTACCCTCGTACCACTGTGGGAACTTTAAATAGTGTTGGCGTAGTGAGTCTCCCTGCGGGTGTAACTGAAGTCCCATTATGTGTAAATGTGTCCTCCCAAACAGTGACTGCTCCCACCACAGATGGGATTAAGGAGATTGATCTATCATCCTTGCCTGAGGAGGAACAGGGTCGGGTGCGTGCACTATTGAGCAAATACACTTCTGTGTTTGCCACTAATGAACAGGATTTGGGTTGTACCAACCTGATTAGCCATGACATTCCTCTTCTTGATGACGTTCCCGTTCGGCAGCGCTACCGTCGAATTCCTCCCTCAGAGTATGAACTTGTGAAGGACCACATAAATCAGCTCTTGGCAGCAAATGTAATTAGGGAAAGTTCCAGCCCCTATGCATCACCAATTGTGCTGGTTCGCAAAAAGGATGGCAGCATTAGGCTTTGTGTTGATTATCGTCAACTTAACATCAAAACACGGAAGGATGCTTTTCCACTCCCTCGTATTGAGGAGTCCCTTGATGCTTTGACAGGGGCCCGGTGGTTTTCCACTATGGATTTGGCCAGCGGGTATAATCAGGTTCCTGTCACAGAGAGTGATCGCCATAAAACTGCGTTTTGTACACCTTTTGGGCTTTTTGAGTGGAACCGCATGCCTTTCGGCCTATGCAATGCCCCAAGCACGTTCCAACGATTGATGCAGCGCATTTTTGGTGACCAGCAATGCCAATCCCTTTTGCTATATTTAGATGACATTGTTGTCTTTTCATCCTCTGTACAGCAACATCTTGAGAGGCTGGATTTGGTGTTAGGGAGACTTCAGAAGGAGGGCCTTAAAGCCAAGCTGAGTAAGTGTCGTTTTTTCCAGCAGAAGGTGCACTACCTGGGTCATGTGATTTCTGACCAGGGAGTAGCCACTGACCCCGCTAAAATTGAGGTGGTAGCAAATTGGCCTGTGCCCACCACGGCCACTGAGTTGCGTTCCTTTCTGGGATTCGCTAGCTACTACCGTAGGTTTGTGGAAGGGTTTGCTAAGATGGCTGCCCCCTTGCATCGTAGAGCAACGGAGCTAACTAGTAAAGAATCTAAAAAGAAGGCTGCCCGGAGTATTGTTGGAGCCTGGACTGAGGAGTGTCAACAGAGTTTTGAGGCCATTAAAACCAAGCTCACCTCTGCTCCAGTCCTTGCTTACGCAGATTTTTCCCTCCCTTTCATCCTAGAGGTGGATGCAAGCCATAGTGTTTATTGGAATTTGATTTGTCACAAGAATAAGGGACAAAGATAAGACCCAACGCTTTTGCTATGCCGCGGGTGAAAAAAAAGTGAATTGCTTTGAATATGCACAAATCTCAAAGCTCGATGAAACTGGAGCTGTTGGGCCTGAAATGGGCAATGACAGAAAAATTTAGAGATTATCTGTTGGGCCACAGATGTATTGTTTATACAGACAATAATCCTCTGAGCCACTTGGATTCGGCTAAGCTTGGAGCAGTGGAGCAGCGCTGGGCAGCCCAGCTTGCTTCCTTTAACTTTGAGTTAAAGTATCGACCTGCTAAATCCAATCAAAATGCTGATGCTCTGTCTCGTAGGCCGTGGCCGGCTCCATCGGAAGTGACTTCTTTGGTTTCAGGTACTCTTGTGCCTCAGCCATTACAGCTAGCTGTGCAGAGTGAGCAAACGCAAACCATCCAGTCCTCGGTAACTGTCTTTCCTGCTCTTGCCCCTGGTGATCTCCATGTCCTCCAGCAGGCTGATCCGGTCCTTCAGGAAGTTCTTGTCTTTTGGCAGAGAAAAGAGCGGCCAAATCGGACTGAGCGGCAAGGGCTTTCACAATCTGCTCTTGCATTGCTAAATCAGTGGGATCGCCTGACTGAGTTGGATGGGCTAATGTATCGGCGAGTGTTTCGTCCAGATGGTGGTGGGGAAGTGCACCAACTTCTCCTGCCAAAGTCCCTCACCAAGGATATCATGACCCAGGTCCATCAGGAGCATGGGCATCAGGGAGTGGAAAGGACCTTGGCTTTGCTACGGTCTCGCTGTTATTGGCCAGGTATGTCACAGGAGGTTGCAGATTGGTGTAAAACCTGCAAGCGGTGTCAGGTTGCCAAGGATAACCAGCCACCTGCTCGTGGCTTCTTGGGTCATTTGCTGGCATCAAAACCAAATGAAATTTTGGCAATCGATTTTACTTTGTTAGAGCCAACTCCATCTGGTATAGAAAATGTATTGGTGATGACTGATGTGTTTTCCAAATATACGTTGGCTGTCCCAACTAGGGATCAGCGCGCCTCCACTGTAGCGCAGGTCCTGGTCACTGAATGGTTTGCAAAATTTGGAGTACCAGCACGCATCCATTCAGACCAGGGCCGCAATTTTGAAAGCACTTTGATCCAACAGCTTTGCAGTCTGTATGGTATCATTAAATCTCGTACCACGCCTTACCATCCAGCTGGTAATGGACAATGTGAACGCTTTAACAGGACGCTTCACAATCTGCTGAGAACTTTGCCCACATCCCAGAAAAGAGACTGGACGGCATGTTTGCCCCAGTTGCTTTATGCATAAAATACCACCCCGCATCAGTCAACGGGTGAGTCACCATTTTTCCTCAT